>CALYLW010002512.1:7008-51031 GCA_944989445.1 Ampullaceana balthica
TTGTACTGTATGTACCCGACCCTTCGTACTAGCTAGTACAGTAGGTTCTGTACTGAAAAGTACAGGTGCACATACCGCTGTGCTGATGTGGTTCCGTCCCATCTCTCGTAATGTTTGGCGGTGCCAGGCAATCCAGAGACAATTCGGGCCCCCATGTTAGTCTCGATGTTACTGGTGGATTGATCCTTGCTCTCCACTTTCACACGCACACAAGAGATGACACAAGTCCGTGTACATGCAATGTTTATTCTGCTATATACACTGTACAACTGGCTGTCTTGCCTTGACATCAAATACATATATATATAACTGCTGTATGCTCAAGCATGCCCTCGGTCCGACTCGACCGCTCCTGGGCCCCTGCTCAAGTCCTCTTCAGCCACACGTATACACACGAAGTCTCTAAGTCCAATTCGGTCCGGGTCCACTCCGTGTTACTATCACTACCCGGTCTATCACAGACCGTTCCGTCTGCACCACTATGCGCCAACTAACTTAACTCCACTCAGCTCGTCCCTTTTAACCCCCCCCAAACTGGTCTCGATTGACCCTGGCGTGTCCTCTGTCATACCCCGTGTGACCAGAAGTTCGCTCAGACATCCCTACGACATATTCTCGTGACAAGAGTTCACTCCAGTCAACAAGCATTCACTCCCAGTGATTCTCATACCCCTGACACGCGGTAATTCCATTGCTCCCATATTTTGTGACATAACACTGTAAATTCGTTTTGCCTTGCATTTAGAAGTTCGTTTTAAAAAAAATGCCAATATCTTATCTAGATGACACATATTTGCTCCACCAGTTTCAGAAAAGTTGCTTAATTAGCTGCTTCTGACACTGTAAATCGTTCATTATCAAAAAATGTCGTCAATTCCACACAACAAAATTTGTTAACCTCACCACCACACAGTCCTGTAAACAGTGGCCATAATTTTTTTTTAATGTTGGACTCGATTAGTTTAATGAATACTTTGTAGCTGTAATGGTGGTTAGATGTTTTCAAATAATACTAAGGTGCACTTGATTTAACAATTATCAAAAATGACTTAAGGAAAGTTTGAAAATATCTGCACTACGGACCAAAGTAACATGCTGTAAAGTTTATATTTTGACGCTCTCGTTAAAAATGGTTTGAAAACAATCTCAGGCGCCATCTAGTATTTATTGTAAGCTAACATTGCATATAATTAATAACAAGTAACAATCTCAGGCGCCATCTAGTATTTATTGTAAGCTAACATTGCATATAATTAATAACAAGTAACAATCTCAGACGCCATCTAGTATTTATTGTAAGCTAAAATTGCATATAATTTACACGTAACCCCGTAGACTTGGGTAACGTGATATGTATCAGTGTACATAATAAGGAAATAAATTGTACAACTTTTGTAGAAACAGAAACCGATTGATTTACTGGGATTAATATACAGAGGGGGAGGTGATCTAATATGGGACAACGGTTGACCATCTACTATGTAGCCTTGAAGGATGATCTAATATGGGACAACTGTTGACCATCTACTATGTAGCCTTGAAGGATGATCTAATATGGGACAACTGTTGACCATCTACTATGTAGCATTGAAGGATGATCTAATATGGGACAATGGTTGAACATCTACTATGTAGACTTGAAGGGTGATAAACATGTTTTTGAAATAGCTGTGCCTATATAAAGCAATTAATAAATAAAAATGATTCTGTAATAGGCAGCGGAATGTGTTGTTCGTCCATCGTGATCCACTAACATAACTATGCACATACTATTTATGGACCTTGGCTGTTTGGTGAGTTCGTTGGTGGCTTATAAAACAATATTGTTTCAATGAATGTGCAACGTAATAAAACAAGGAGTTAAAATGTCAAATTTGGTTACTTTTTTAAAAAATGGTTTAGGATTTCATTGTAATAACAAAAATGAAAGTTGTTGATATAATTGACGCTAATATGTCCGAGAATTTGTTATAGTCATTGTTATAGTGTTACGTCACTTATAGGAATTAAATCAATGACGTAGACGAAATGCCGATATTTAAGTTAGCTAAATGGTAGTGTTCTTAAATGTAAACCTAATAATAATTAAAGACCGTGCTGTTTATATAACTGTACAGACGTCCAGGGAATTTCTTTTACAAGTGAGATTCAGATCTGGATTGACGCCATTAAATAAAAGAAAGTATCCTACAGCGTTGGCTGTGGTAGGTGAGGGGAAAAGTTGTTAGAAATAAGCCATAAAACTATAATATCAACAATGTATCAACTTTCCTGTTACTCAAATGTCTTTAAAATATGACTGCAAGAAGAGCACTTACACACCAGAGTTGATGCCCTTGACCACGTGACGTACGTCAATGACAAGGGAGAGATATGCGCTCACCTATTCCGAAAGTTCCACATGTTTCCATCCACTCTACTCAGTTCAGAGTTCTCCTGTCCGAGGAAGCTTAACGGCTTTCACACGTGGACTTACTCAGAGGAGTTTAAAAAAAGGCTGTACAGATTGTAGTTCAACGTCTACACATCAGGGGCGTCACGTGACTCATATATTAGTAGGCAGACGTACAGCGTGTCCCATGATCATTGGTAAACAATACAGACAATACTGTTAGATAGAGGTATGAAATTAAGAGAGACGTTAGTTTATTTGACATGAATGGTGATAAATAAGTAGGTGATTTGTGATTTTAATATTTGCCATACTTCTTTATCTTATCATTATCTAGAAAATGTTGATAATTATGAATTAAATTTTACTTGTTATTTTTTCCTAACGATTACTTATATGATCATATATCCCTTCAAAGCCCACAATATTTTCTGGTGCTTGGAAAATTATTTCCTTTTGTATACAGGCATACTTCCGGTAAGGAATTGATATCAATGTTTATTTTATTTTGTTGTCATTGTGACCTTGACATTACTTTCCTTATTCGTACCACGTGTTTCACAATGGGCTTTAATGGAATAAGTTAAACTCTTTTATTTGAAATTAAACACGTAATATATATAATGAATTAATAATCTAAAATTTATTTTAGTAGTTTGTCTTTGAAGTTAACCAAAGAAAAGCATTATATTTTTTATACGTGATTATAAATAACCTTATAAATAACCTTATAAATAACCTTATAAATAACCTTATAAACAACCTTATAAATAACCTAATAAATAACCTAAACTACACACACGGGGATAATCTAAATGGGCTCAGTGTATACATTGGTAGGAGGACGTTACCAATATATTAACATTGTATACAGGGAGTAGGAGAACGTTACCAATATATTAACATTGTATACAGGGGGTAGGAGAATGTTACCAATATATTAACATTGTATACAGGGGGTAGGAGAATGTTACCAATATATTAACATTGTATACAGGGGGTAGAAGAATGTTACCAATATATTAACATTGTATACAGGGGGTAGGAGAATGTTACCAATATATTAACATTGTATACAGGGGGTAGGAGAATGTTACCAATATATTAACATTGTATACAGGGGGTAGGAGAATGTTACCAATATATTAACATTGTATACAGGGGGTAGGAGAATGTTACCAATATATTAACATTGTATACAGGGGGTAGAAGAATGTTACCAATATATTAACATTGTATACAGGGGGTAGAAGAATGTTACCAATATATTAACATTGTATACATGGGGTAGGAGAACGTTACCAATATATTAACATTGTATACAGGGGGTAGAAGAACGTTACCAATATATTAACATTGTATACATGGGTTAGGAGAACGTTACCAATATATTAACATTGTATACAGGTGGTAGGAGAATGTTACCAATATATTAACATTGTATACAGGGGGTAGGAGAACGTTACAAATATATTAACATTGTATACAGGGGGTAGGAGAACGTTACCAATATATTAACATTGTATACAGGGGGTAGGAGAACGTTACCAATATATTAACATTGTATACAGGGGGTAGGAGAACGTTAACAATATATTAACATTGTATCACTAATTGTAAGGATCGAAGTCAAGTGGCGTGTCACTTGGATAAAATAGAAGTCATATTATGTTTTTAAACATCGGCATTGCATGTTCCGTATTTAATTTAAAAATGAGATAAACACACAAATCAGAATAAATAAATACTCTGTAATGTTTTTATGTTTCGAAATTGTTTTTATTTTTAAAATCTGTCGTTTGAATTTTAATTGTTCTAAGCATTTTATTTTATTTCACATACAATGAAAAATGTATAATACACACATGATTAAAATTATAAGTAATATAATTTAAATAACATTTTGATTGATTACGTCTTTTAAAGTATACATTTCTATTTAACGTTCTAAGTTTTCTCAACACAATGTCATGCTAAATACATCCGACTCGGTGCTTTGTGGTGCGTAACTCACGGTAAATACAATTTTATTGAATATCAAATACATTTTTACTAAGTATTAAATTTATTGTGTTCTCTCCTAAATTTCTTTATTCTTTATTTTTATCGTTAAAAGATATTTAATTGCATGTGTATATTTGTATAATTCGCTCAAAATTTTTTTTTAAAAATAATAAAACACTGGAGTTGCAACAAAGTGAACCTCCAGATCAAGGTCAGGATATTCAACACCACAGTGAAGCCTGTCTTGCTACATGGAGCAGAAACATGGCCAACAGCAGTAGCCGGCAATGTTCCCTCTAATGTTCGTTGGTCCGTGTGCAAAGAACAAAAACTCGTGAGCAAAGTTGCACATCATCCATTTTTTGTGCAATATTTTACAAAATTAGATGCGCGGTAATTCTAAATTGCGGCATGTGGTTAGATACCTGCACGGCCGCGCAACCACGCAACTAAAAGGGAACATAGGTAGAAGTTATAAAACATTTAAAGTTTATAATCGCATGTCTCCGAATCATTCCCCGAGTCCGCTGGCCCAACGTCATCACCAACGAGGACCTCTGGCGATGTACACAAGAACCAGATGAGGAGTGTATTTACCAGCGACGATGGAGATGGATTGGTCTCACCCTCAGAAAGCCTACATCTAGTATCACGAGACAAGCCCTCACTAGGAAATAATCTGATTTTATGATGTAACAGAACCCAGGACTTGGTGTATTAGACTGGTACTTAACCCCTTTCTATGATGTAACAGAACACTGGCCTTGGTGTATTAGACTGGTACTTAACCCCTGTCTATTATGTAACAGAACACTGGCCTTGGTGTATTAGACTGGTACTTAACCCCTGTCTATGATGTAACAGAACCCTGGCCTTGGTGTATTAGACTGGTACTTAACCCCTGTCTATGATGTTTTCAGTAAACTATCGTATGTAAGTAGATGATTTACATATTCTATTAATAGTGTTTACCTTGTCCCGCCACATCTCCAAAATGTAGTAATTTATTTTTAAAATTCATAAATATGCAAATGTAAGGAACACGTATTTTAACATTTTAAAAATTTAACATATATAAATACATATATTTTTCACACTAAAACAAACTACAATTTAAAAAAAAATTCTTTAATAATTAATTGCATATCTATATATATAATTCACCAGATCAACCCTTTCAGAATTAATCGAGAAATTAATCTTCAATTTCCGCAGCCCTAATATATATATATATGTATATATATATATATATATAAATATATATATATATATATATATCTATATATATATATATATATATATTTATATATATGTATATATTTATATACATATATATATATATATATATATGGATCACGTGACGCCCCTGGTGTGTCGTCTTTGCACTCCAATCTGTAAAGCCTCTTGGTAAACTCCTCTGAGTAAGTCCACCTTTGAAAGCCGTTAAGCTTCGTCCGACAGGGGAGCTCTGAACTGAGCAGAGTGGACGGAAACACGTGGTGTTTTCTAAATGGGTGAGCACATAACTCTCCCATTTCATTGATGTTTGTCACGTGGTCAAGGGCATCAACTTTAGTGCGGTAGCGTCCCTTTAACACAGGGAGTATTTATTTGTTGGGCTACTTCCCTAAAGTTATCTATTTCAAATTATATTTTGTAAAATGCTTGAATGACAGGAAAGTTGATATTTTGTTGATATTATAGTCATATGGTTTATTTCTAACCACTATTCCGCACACCTACCACAGCCAACACTGTGAGAAACTTTCATTAATTACTTAATGGCAACAATCCAGATCTGAATTAGACTTGTAACAGTAGTTCCGATAATGCTAGCAATTTATTGACATTGTTTCCTAAATTGTAGGGTTCGAAGTCAAGTGGCGTGCCACTTAGATAAAATAAAATTTGTTATTTTTTCCTCACAGATGACAATGACTCATCGCCTGTTTGAACTTACACATTCACATTAACCGGACTAAATAAATACATTTTAGAGTTTTTATATTTTTAAAATAATTATGATTTTAAAAATCCATAATTTATTTTCATTTTAATTTTCTATGCAATAATTTTTATTTATTGACAATGAATGCTTTATAATACAAACGTTATTAATATTATGGTTTATATAATTTAAATACCATTTCACTTGATTTTGTTTTACATTAAAATTTTCTTATTTAACTTTCTCATTAAACACAATGTCATATTAAATACATAAGACTTGGTGCTTTATGGTGCGTCATTGATGTGAAATGAATCCATTGAGAGATATAAAACAACGTCCCGCGTGTTAAAATGTTTTTAAAACACAAATAGAAACGGATCATGTAAAGAAAACGAAATTAACCACACGGCTTGTAAACATGTTCATAAAAATACTGAACACATTATTTGTTATATGATTTAAAACTATGGAAACTATTTTATTTATCTCTGTTTTGGTGTTGCTGTATTTTGTTTTTATATTTTAGTAACGAAATATGTCACCAGAGTACAATTAAACAATTGAACAATTGTTTATTTTTAAAATTTGTAATATCTTGCATGTGTATAAAAATGTATTACTTTTTCTCTCCTAACCCTATATTTAATCTAACTATACTCAAAATTTTGGAAACTATGCATTTAGAACTAATTAAAGAAAATACAACCGTACAATTGTTGTAAGACAGCATGCCTCCATTCACTATTCTGAAAAATGTATAAAACAAAGAGACAAGACCCTGATAAATACTGACAGAAAGAAAATACAATACAATTGTTGCAAGGCTTCTCGCCCGTACTATTCATTATTACAAATGTCTAAAACAAAGAGACAAGACCCTGATAAATACTGACAGAAAGAAAATACCTTTATAGGTTGGATTTTACTTCGATAATTATATTAACTGAAAAGTAATTTATTAACTTGTTAGCTGAGACTGTTTCAATGATCAAATATTTTACATTAAATTATGTATTGGAACTGAACACTTTTGTACATCAATTTTAACCCGTTGGCTACGTCATTATTTATAGCCAGACCGAAGACCACAAACTTTCATAATCTATATGTTTAAAAATGTATTTGTATGGTATATATGTACTATAATAATAATAATTTATGATTAAAAATTACTTATCGAATTCTGCTTCTCTTCTAGTCATTTTCAACCGATTATCTAAAAACACTCATGCGCGTGCACACACACACACAATCACACATATACACACACATACACGCAAAGTAAATAAAGCTACACACAAAAACTACTAAGGCCTTCAAGGCTTTAATAAAAAGAACTATCTTCAAAATTTATGGTTCAAAATAATTAAACAACAATCAATAATTTCTTTAAATGATAACGTAACTTATGTGCACCGTTATATGTTGTCGTTTGGATATGAAAGTTTTACATTAAATTCTTTAATAAGTAACTTATGTGTGTTACTTTTTTTATGAACCGATGTTAGCCCAGGAGTTTGCAGAGGTACTGCGCTATATAAATTATCATATTCTTCTTCTTAATATTATTATCATTATTATCATTAGTATTATCTTTTTATTAGTTTGTGGTCTTCGGTCCAAGGTTAGTATTGCCGGGGGTGGGAGTGGGAAATAAGCACCCACTCCTCTCGAAATATCCCCATAGCTTGCGTCTCATAATAGCCTCTGCTAACCAAAGTCTAACTCCTGGCCTTCTCGTATGACTTGTAACGAAGTCTGGCGGATCACGTTTCAACTGACAGGAGAAGGGGTGAAGGCGGGCCGCTGGCGCCTTAAAACCAGCCGCTTCGGGCAGATGGGGCTCGTTAACCTTGATAGGTAGCTCATCTAGGAGAGGGAAACTCCAATCTCAAACCTCCGTTGTCTCGCGGCCACACCTGTTCACGGAGAGACTAAGGGAGTAAACCCTAACAGAAAATCAGGAGACGGAGTCCCTTAGGCAGTTTTATTGCGATGCGCTATATCTCTGGCAACTCCTGCGATGCAGATGGCACCTTGTTGTATCAGCTAAGCTGTTCCCCTGGAATCACCATCTGTGTGGAGAGAGAGGGCCTGCTGCCTGGGAAACAGCTGGTCTTTCTAAAGCTCTGCCTAGGCTATCGTAGCCTCCTGTTTTTTTTCCCTTCTCTACCTCCTCGACCCAATCCTGGAGAGGTCACTCCAGCTTCGCCGCAAGGCGTAGACACAACACGTGGAGCGGCAGTTACCGGTTATAAGCCATTGCTCAATTGGCGTAGAGCTAGGCGCCAGGGGTCGTTCCAGACGGTGGGAGAGATCGCCATGTCTCACTGAGCATCTACCGCCCGCCTTAAGCTGGGCAGCCCCCAGCCAGTAAGGTGATGTTCCGTCATGGCTCGCCTGCACCATTGGGTGCATGGGGCTCAGAGTGATCAACTCAACAAGCAAGCCATAAACCCAAGCACCAACTGAAAAAATAAGAAAGAAGTTACCAGCACTTCGTTTAGCAAGCTGGAATGTCAGAACCCTCTGCACTGGTTTTAACTCTGACCCCTCATGTGCGGAAGATATAAGGAAGACAGCGGTCATTGACAGGGAACTTTCCCGTCTCGGCATCGACATTGCATGTCTACAGGAGACGCGGCTGGCTGAGAACGGCAAAGTGGTTGAGGCCAACTACACATTTGTCTGGCAAGAACTACCATCAGACAGACCAAGGCAGCATGGCGTTGGTTTTGCCATAAAAAACTATCTTATGTCATACGTTGAACTGGCGGCACTTGGCACTGAGAGGATACTCGGCATTAAACTTTCAACATCATCTGGCGCAGCCCATATCCTCAGCCTGTATGCACCAACTCTCTGCTCCGAAGAAGAGTTAAAAGACAACTTCTATGAGGCTCTAGACTCCGCAGTAGCAAATATTCCCACATATGAGAGTCTATACCTCCTCGGTGACTTCAACGCCAGGGTAGGTGCAGATCACAAAGCCTGGTCCACCAGCATCGGCTTACATGGCATTGGTAAAATTAATAACAACGGCCAGCGGCTGCTCGAGCTATGCAGTACTCACAATCTGTGTGTAACTAACACATTCTTCAAATGCAAGGACATCCACAAAGTGTCTTGGAGACATCCCCGCTCCAAGCACTGGCACCAGCTTGATCTGGTTCTCACCAGGCGATCTGATCTGGCCAGTGTGCTCCAAACACGCAGTTACCACAGTGCCGACTGTGACACAGACCACTCTTTGGTCGCAAGCAGAATCAAATTAATACCAAAGAAATTGTGTCACTCAAAGAGCAAGGGTAAAACTCGCATCAACACGCAGAATATAAACTGCCCTGAGATAAGTGATCAACTCAACACCAAGCTTGAGCAAGCTCTTAAAGCCAACACCTCGCAGAAAGAAATCCCCAATCCGCATGATGCTATAGGGACAGAACAAATCGATGCGAATTGGCTCCATATTCGAGACACTATTTACAACACCTCTCTTGCCGTCCTCGGGAGGAAGGAAAGAAAAAATGCAGATTGGTTTGAGGCCCACTGGGTTACAATGAATCCCGTGACGGAGACAAAAAGAAAAGCTCTACTGGCCTACAAAGCTTCCCCAGGACCTGACACCCTGAAATGTCTCAGAAGTGCCAGAAACACAGCCCGGAAGACTGCACGTTTTTGCGCTAACACTTATTGGGTGGAATTATGCAAAAGCATTCAATCTGCTGCTGATCAGGGAGATATAAAACAAATGTACGAAGGCATAAAAAAGGCCACTGGGCCCACAACTTCAAAGTCAGCTCCAATCAAGACAAAATCAGGTGAGATGATCACAGAACGAGACAAGCAGATGCGGCGCTGGACTGAGCACTATCTAGAACTCTATGCGACACAGAATGTAGTATCTGACTCTGCCATAGAAAGAATACCAGATATACCAGTTCTAGATCAGCTTGATGCTCCACCGTCAATAGAGGAGCTTGGTAGGACTATCGATCATCTGAGAAATGGGAAGGCCCCAGGCAACGATGGCATTCCTGCAGAAGTCCTTAAGCACGGCCAGCCAGCACTACTGAAGCCTCTGCACGAACTCATATGCGATTGCTGGGAACGCGGTCACATCCCACAGGACATGTGTGACGCCAAAATAGTTACGCTTTATAAGAACAAAGGAGATCGCAGCGATTGCAATAACTATCGTGGTATCTCCTTACTGAGTATTGTGGGAAAGGCTTTTGCCAGAGTGATCCTTGCACGCCTGCAAATTCTGGCGCAAAATGTCTACCCAGAATCACAATGCGCTTTTCGGGCTGGCCGGTCAACAATGGACATGATCTTCTCACTCCGTCAGCTACAAGAGAAATGTCGGGAGCAACAGAAAGCCCTCTTTGTTGCCTTTATAGATCTAACAAAGGCATTTGACCTGGTCAGCCGCGAGGGTCTGCTACGTATATTGAAAAAAATAGGATGCCCGCCGCGGCTTCTCTCCATCATCGAGTCCTTCCACACCAATATGCACAGCACAGTGCTCTTCGATGATGCCACCTCAGAACCCTTCCCAGTCTGTAGCTGAGTCAAACAGGGCTGCGTACTGGCTCCAACACTCTTCGGTATCTTTTTCTCGATGCTACTGCGTCATGCATTCGAGGACTGTTTCGAGGGTGTAAACATCCATACCAGGGCGGATGGAAATCTGTACAACATCAGCCGTCTCCGTGCAAAGAGAAAAGTGGAAAATGTTTTAATTAGAGAGCTGCTCTTCGCGGATGACGCAGCCCTTACCTCACATTCAGAGATAGGACTCCAACATTTGGTCGACAAGTTCTCAGAGGCATGCAAAGATTTTGGTCTAACGATAAGCTTCAAAAAGACCAACATTATGAGACAAGGAACTGACTGCTTCCCAGCAATCTCCATTGAGGGAAACACCTTGGATGTCGTCGATGATTTTTCCTACCTTGGCAGTAACATCACAAGCACACTCTCCCTGGAAAAGGAAATTGAAACCAGAATCGGCAAGGCTTCATCATTAATGGCTAGGCTGAATAAAGAGTGTGGAACAATGCACAGCTCACTGCTAGGACAAAAATCACTGTGTACCAGGCCTGCGTGCTCAGCACACTCCTCTATGGCAGCGAGTGCTGGACGACCTATGCCAAACAAACAAAGCAACTCAACAGCTTCCACTTACGATGCTTGCGCAGGATTCTGCACATCAATGGGCAGGATAAGATAACGAATGTCGAGGTACTCAGAAGGAGTCAAATGCTGAGCATGCACTCAATCCTGAGTGAGAGGCGCCTGCGGTGGCTGGGACATGTCCGCAGGATGAACTCAGAGCGCATTCCAAGAGCCCTGCTTTACGTTGAGCTGGCAACTGGTATGCGGAAGAGAGGACGCCCCTGCTTGCGCTTCAAGGATGTCTGCAAGAAAGACATGAGTCTGGCGCAGATAGACCATAAAACGTGGGAAACCATTGCTGAGGAACGCACCTCCTGGCGGGCTAAAGTACGCGAGGGCATCCAAGTCGCGGAAGCTTCCCTTACAGTCAAGAGCGAGGAGAAAAGGGCCAGGAGAAAGGGGAAGGGGGGTAGAGGAGCAGGAGGAAACGCCATCATCCCATGAGGATGGACGGATGCCATAGATTATCTTTTGTATATTCTATACAAAATCTTAATATTCTTAGTATATACAATTTTAAACATAATTAAATGTAAGTGACAAGAAATGTGTTTGGAATATATCAAATATAACGTCTTTTCCCCTAGATTTCATATCCATATACCAAATGGTTTTACTTGTTTTAAGTTTAGACTTTAGACGCACATGTTTAATCGTACTTGTTTTGTTTTTTTCACTTTTTGATTGTCTAACAAAATACTAGAATTTCATTATCATACAAAATACTAGAAATGCATTATCTTACAGAATACTAGAGTTTCATTATCTTACAGAATACTAGAATTTCATTATCTTACAGAATACTAGAATTTCATTATCTTACAGAATACTAGAATTTCATTATCTTACAGAATACTAGAGTTTCATTATCTTACAAAATACTAGAGTTTCATTATCTTACAGAATACTAGATGTTAAGAACTGATGTCTGTATACTACTGTTAAATATTACTGTATTATACTAATGAAGATACTTACGATTAAATTATCCCCACTGTTAAATATTGGGGTATATATTCTATAGACATCAATACTTGTATTTGACTCTTGTTGTCTAGGGTTACAGATTACGGGATGCTAATTGAGCTCCCAGACTACTTACAAACGTTATCTTTCTATTATCTACATCTAATCGGCTCTAGCCCCCAGTATTAAGTATTAGTATAGAACTACGCTACAATACCTAATACATATAAATAAGCACACCAAACACCTCTGTACACAACAGAGAGAATATTTAATTACATTAATTAAATCATATAAATACACATTGGAATAGATTATTCAATATAATGGATGGACTATAGCTCAATAACTCAAATAGTAAATACAATCAGATTACAACTTAACTTCACAAATGCATTTTATGACTCTTAATCGGCCAGCTCCAGTTGTATGTCTGCCGATCTCACATGACACACGGTCTCAGGTCACTGGGTCAGTCCATGTTCCGCCTCAGTGGTCAGCGATGCTATTAACCCATTTATCGTCTGGGAGGCCGGTAACACCACGTCCATCTACGACTCCAGTGACTGACAGTGTCACAGCTGGCTG
The DNA here is from genome assembly GCA_944989445.1 of Ampullaceana balthica. NCBI lineage: Eukaryota > Metazoa > Mollusca > Gastropoda > Lymnaeidae > Ampullaceana > Ampullaceana balthica. The sequence goes on from CALYLW010002512.1 coordinate 20,091, forward strand.
CACTGTTTGCTAACAGTAGTCTTCTGTCCGGCTCAGGGTTGTCTTGCCCACTTTTGCCAGTGGCACATCTGGTGCTCAAACTTCAATACTACGTAAGCTTGGCTATGCTAGCCGCTATGCTTACTTGCTCCACTGTAGGTAACACTACCCTATATTTACTTGCTCCAATGTAGGTACACTACCCTACATTTACTTGCTCCACTGTAGGTAACACTACCCTACACTTACTTGCTCCACTGTAGGTAACACTACCCTACACTTACTTGCTGAAATAACATACACATAAAACTGAATAACCAATTTATGAATATACAGTATATAAAAGAATAATACATCTACATCAACCTAACAATTATACATTTGACTATCCTAAGTATAATCTAAGTCCAACCTGCACACCAGCAAGGCTCCCTTCTCAAGACCCGTCCTACAAGGGTTTGGAATGCAGAGGACGAATGTGTCATATGTCCCATTATATAAGGACCGCTCACCCACGCCTGCCCTCAATTATTAGCTATTCCATTGGCTGAACCTTTCGTCCCATGGATGGTACATGCGACAAACTTAATTCTTATTGGTTAAGCCCTAAGTCCCAATAACCTTTTGGTGACTCCTGCATTCTCCGATTCACAGACTTTGGCTAACCCAAGTAAAATGTATAGCATCCCTCCAAAAATGGCCTAGCCTAAGTATCCTATTTCGTCCTGCTAAACTTTCGCTGACCTATCACCAGCGTTTCCAAATCTTTGTCCCTCCGAAGATAGTGTCTCACACTACTCACATTACCTCTGAAATTATCCCCCAATGGTTCTAAAATAAATGCGATTCTCAAACATATAATTTTGGTACTCGACACTAGAGTTTCATTATCTTACAGAATACTAGAATTTCATTATCTTACAGAATACTAGAGTTTCATTATCTTACAAAATAATAGAGTTTCATTATCTTACAGAATACTAGAATTTCATTATCTTACAAAATACTAGAGTTTCATTATCTTACAAAATACTCGTATTTATTAAACATTCTTCTCGTGCAGAAACATTTCAAAGCAAAATAAAATTGAACAATTTATGATAATCCTTACAACGTTCACTATAATGTATTGGATCCCTTCTTTGACTATTTAATGAATCTCTCAGAAATACAAAGCTATTTCAAGCGATTTAAATTTGTGTTACTAAAACTATATTATGGTAGGAAATGGCATTATGTTTCAATAATAAGCCCCTATCATAAAAATCCATGATAAGTCAGCTTGATGGCAGTTTGTGTAAGCACGAGTATCCTCTGGTCAGCTAGTTGACATTTTGTGTAAGCACGAGTATCCTCTGGTCAGATAGTTTACATTTTGTGTGAGCACGAGTATCCTCTGGTCAGATAGTTGACATTTTGTGTAAGCACGAGAAGCCTTTGGTCGTATAAAACGTGCAGTCTAAATCACTTCAGTGTGTCCTAGATAGTATTGAAATAAAGAAAAACAGATACGGAAAAAAAAACAAAAATATTATTTTGTTAGTTCAAGATATACATTTTCAATTTAAAACGTTTTTACAAAATATGTGTAGTAAAATGTTTTCAAGAACTTAACAATATTGCTGCAAAAAATATAATGTGATAATAAGATGCATCATAAAAATTAAGTCTCTTAAATTAAGCTGTAATCATGAATTCATGTGAACATAAAAGAAGACGTGCCATTAATACAATAAAATATTTATTTTATCCTCAAGCACTATCTAACCGTCTAACAGGTCGTGAGTTGCCATGATTTAAGAAAAAAGAAAATTCAAAGAAACAAATGAGTAGAGATAAAAAAATAATATGCCACAAAGTTTCACGTAAGTGTACTCCACAGCTTTACAAAGTTTCACGTAAGTGTACTCCACAGCTGTACAAAGTTTCATGGCGATCGGATAAATAAATAATATATTTAAAGCTTACATAAAAAATACATTTAATGTCTGTGGCCCACAATGAGTCATATTTTTTTTAAAACACATCTTGTCACTTTACTTAATAACCTATTACAGTATCAGGGCTATCGGGTGCATTAAACACTATTTATAAAACTTATATCAGAAAATAATAACCTTAATGGCCCTTGTATCTAATCGATGAAAGATGTAAATTCAATTACAAATATAGATTTTAAAAAGGGTTATGATGTATACGCGTGTTATTATTTTTTCAAGATTGTGTAAAATTAAATGGTGATAAAGAAATAAACCTTTAAAAATTAACATTTTATAACATTATACTGTATTACTAAACCAAATAGCTAGACCCAATATGCAAGAAATAATTAATCGATCTTTAATTACGTAATTTTCAAATCTGTCTATCTACATACAGTTTTATTTACTAATAATTATATCAGAAATATGTATGTAGTTATCTAAGCAACACAGAAAATGTAAATTAGGGGAATATTATTTCTTTTTTCATGTTCCTTTTTGTATGAACTATATGAAATCTTAAAATAGCATAAACTAGGGAAATCACATTGTTGTAATTGAAATCGAAATAGACCGGTTAGGAGAACCCTTGCATTTTATAGCCATGATATCTCTAAACTAGGGGTTTTAGGTCGCCTACGGCGCCCACTTTTTTTGGGTAAAAAGCCCAAGTAACTTATCCTTGTTTAAAAATACCAAATATTAAACTTCCTGAAATGTACACAAAGTATTTTATAATTATAAATCCTCAAATCCTCTCTTTATATCGCTCTTTTTACAAAATTAAAATATAAGCTAAAACTATGACGTCATAAAACTTTATTATTTTAAATCTTTTAGAATTGTGCACACTTCCTGATGCGCGCCTTGTATACAAATGAAATATAAGCTCAAAATGACGTCATAGCGTTACGGATTCTTCCTTCCAAACTTTGACGTGGACTATTATATTGTTTATATTTGGATCGAAGTCAAGTGGCGTGCCACTTGGATATATTACGATAGCGGCAATATCAGGATGTATACATATGAAACAATTATACATGCACATAAATAACAGTTAATAACTTAATTTTATAGTATTTATATCTTTTTTTATAAAAACCTCTTTTTTAATCTATATATTTTTACAATTTTTAATAGTTCTATTATTCTTTTAGCTTCCATACTTTAAAAATATTTTAAGCAATACAATTTAGTCTCATACAATGACAAATTAATTTTTTCAATAAAACAAATCCGACTATAGCCATCTTCTCATTAACCTTGCAAGCTAAGTTTTCTCAATTGCAAAGACATATTTAAAAATGCTTGCACCGGTGCTTTTTGGTGCGGTTATGAGTGGAGATAAAATTTAACACAAATTAGTTTTAACAACAAAATTTCCTTAAATACAAAATATTTAAAATGTTTTTTGCCAAAAATATAGGGCAAATTCGATCATTGCTATGATTCTTAATTAATTATTATTGAACATGTTTTACTATGCAAATATTTTATTTCTCTAATACAGCTTATTTCATGGTACATTTCGAAAAATTCTAAATAAACGCGCACAGGAACAAAAGATACACAGATTTGAAAAGCTAAGGAAATTAAAGGTGACAGTCATGCATCCACAATATATGATATATTTGTGCGTGCGTGTGTGTGTGTGTGTGTGTGTTAATGTCTCCATCAGGATCGGGCTTAAAGACCCAGGGCCCATAGGCACTTGACATTTGGGCCCCCTAACCATCTCGAAGATATTTTAGAAATCTAGCAAATTAAATTCACTAGTACAGAACATATAATTTTTAATCGACTATAATAAACATCAAAATAATACTGTATATGTTATTATGGTTGCGTTTTTCTATAAAATTTATAGAATCATGCGACAAACTTTCTTCTGTGCAAAAGAACGAATGAAGTCATCATAGTCTATTGATTGCAATATTTCTGACTCTATGTACCTTACAGAGAGTACATTGAACCTGTTCTCTCCTATGTTAGATCTTAAGTAGTTTGTTACTCTCTTTAGCGCTTAAAACGACCGTTCTGCTGAGCAGTTTGACGCTGGTGTGCACAACAGCATTTGAAGCCTAGTTCCCAAGTTTAAATAAATGTCCAAAAGCCATTTTCCTATAAGTATTTGTATAGATTTTAGTCTCTATAGTCTTCTTTCATCCACATATAGAATGGACTGCCTGCACGTGGTCGGCAATTTTAGGCATGGATAGTGCAGGCGAGAAAGAGAGAGTTGAAACGAAGAGGCCTAAATCTATCTTTGTTGTGTGCAGGGCTGTAAGTTATATTATGAGCGTCCTGTTTTGCCAAAATGTAATAAAAATATTTATTATAATATTATTTTCGATAAAGCATTTTGATAATGCAAGTAAGGCTTTTGAGCTTATGTAAAGATTTTGGCACCGGAGCCCCTCAGCTAGCTGGGCCCCTAGTTCGGGGCCTTGTACTTTTAGCCCACGGAAGATATCCGGCACTATCTCAATTGTCTTAAGACACAATTAGATACCACCCCTCTGTGTTCAGTCTCACCAGCCGTGCAGTGCTTACTTTGTAGGGTTGTGACAGGGAATAATTATTTATTTTATTTTTGTTGTTTCTTTTCTTCTGTCCACAGGACAAATAATTTATTCCTAGCCTGAAGGAACTCTTTGAGCCAATCTCTAAGACTTAAGCGGTTCTAGAGAGTTTCTTTACTGAGATATAAACATTTCCATACGACATACGATAATCAATGAGTCGTAGCACATGTAATATTTTGATGTTTTTATCATTAGACATTATTTATTATATAATTGATGTTTGGTTGATGACAAGCAATAACAAACAAAACATGCTCAAAGTTAATATAAACATCCCTCCATTCATCAACTATTCATCCTTAATTAATAGTATTCAGTTATTAGGAAGCTGTTTGATTAAATTTACTAATAAACAAGTATTAAACCATTTAAGGTATTAACAAATGTGGCAATATACAAGAGTTATGCTATAACAACACACGAAATATCATTCAAGTAATATTTTTTTTTACATTGGGTACATTTAAAATATACTAAAGAATAAGTTAAACATTTAAAATATAATAAATCTTGACATTTTTAAATTAATTATAATGAAATTATCAAATGAATGTTTTAGTTATAGATCTAGTCTTTGGACTGGGTTCTTTTTACATACATTATCTCATTTATGTAAGTCGTTTAAACATATAGACATGGTATTTCATAATAATTCAAATATAACTGAATTATTTGTGTAAGTACTATATGTTATTTGTCCTGACGAAGGCATTAGCAAAAACCTATACCTTTTTATTGATTTTCAATTTAATACGCACCACGCGACAGACTGACAGACCCTGTGACACCGAGGGCTGGAGTTAACCAGTGAGCTATGGAGGTCAAATCTAGTAGACAATTATGATACAATGCACTCTTAAGTGACACAAGCCCATGTGAAAATTTTCAGCTCGATATGATCATAGGAAGGGGGTCATTTTTTACTTTTGTTGTTTTTTTTTGGACGCATGGGACCATGACAAGACGGTGAAGTTAATACAAGGAATTTACTTAAACAACCCGTAAAAACAACGTATTTGTTTATAAATCCCTTATATATGAGACAATAAAAAGTATTGATTATGTTCAAACGCGACAAACATTTACAGACTGAAACTGAGTGAAATCACCTTGTGTGAAACATGAGATGTGGTCATCAATGGCTGGCGTGAACTCGATTGACACGTGAATGTAAACAAAAGAGACGGCTACATATAGTTGTATGAAGATAAATTAAAGGTTTTAATTTAATTACGGAACATTTGATTGTTGTGAAATTTTGACACAATGCATTGTTAGGTAACGCGAGTATATATGCAAAATATCAGCCTGATAGAATCACGGGAAGTGGGTTATTTTGAATTTTTCCCGCCCTACTGACCGACCAGAAGCCCAAGACAGAGAGACAGAGAGACAAGACGGTGAAGCTAATATAAGGGATTTAAAAATCATTCCTTGTGCACTCGTATTTACTCATGTCATCATGCATTCACCCTAGTGATTCTCATACCTGACAATAATGTTTTAGATTGAATTACAAAAGGGATTTGATATTTTGATTTATGTGAGAGAAAACCTGCCATGGGTCATCTGAATTTTGTATTTATTAATTTAAACATTCTTTTGTAAATACCAGTATATCGCGTACAAATATGCTGTCTACTTTTGTTATTGTATATTATAAATTTGTCATTGTGTTGGAATTCTTATCAATTGCAATCAAGAAATATTAGAAACACAAAATGGATATCCTATTTAATAAAAGGCTAAGTTCTGTTCAGTCATCTATAGCGATTGGTCTATCAAACACACATGACTCCTACAGCCAATCCTATCAAGTTTACGCGGATGTTCAAAATGAATTATTTTTGGTGCAGTATTTCTTCCAAGACTTTATTTTGATTTAGGTAAATTTATAATATAAAAAACAGGGTATTAGTAGGCCTGACAAGACGTAACACAACAGCGAACGTTTCGGCAAAGAGCCTTCCTCAACGGACAAATAGTACACACATGAAACGAATAACACGAAATAATAATAAAAAGACACTTAGCTGCGGTGAAATCCAAGCAGTCCAGTAGGGATAAAGTAAGAGGAGAAAAGTAAGAGCTTATATAGGAAAGGATAGGGTGGGTGTGGCCAATCATTCAGCTTGTCAGTGCGAACGCAACGTTGATCCCGTGTGGTGTAAGAGTGCCATACTCAAGGATTAGTCTATTCTCCAGACTGACCCGGCCGGGTGTGTTTGTACAGGAAACCAAGGCGGTGACAGACATGTCATCGACGCCCATGTGGTCACGTCCATTGAAGTGTCGGGAGACAGGACATTGTTTGTCTTGTTTAATGGCACGTACATGCTCCGCGATGCGGCACGAGAGTAACCTCCCCGTCTCCCCAATGTACTTCAAAGGACAGCGCTTACACACAATGGTGTAGACCACATTGCGGCTGGTACAAAGATAGCCATTCCTAATCTTGAATACCCCCTTAGGGAAGACAATCTGGTCCGTCTGGGTAACAAAGGGACATGTATTGCAGCGATTACGACCACATGGCTTGGTGCCCAGATGGGAAGACGGAATAAGCAGACGGCTACGAACCAATAGGTCTCGCAGATTTTTGTCTCTCCTGAATGCAATGAGGGGTGGGGTGGAAAATATGTTGTTTGTCTCAGGGTCCGCAAGGAGGATCGTGCGGTTTTTCAAAAATATTTCCTTGGCTCTGATGTTGTGGGGATGGTATGTGAGCACCAATTTGCTCCTTTCATTACTATCACTGGAGCGTGATATAAAGGCGTCGGCACCAGTGAAGTTTTTAACTCCCTGAAGTGCAGATTGAAGTATAGCTTCAGGATAAGACCTTTGTCTAAAAAACTCCACCATTTCCAACGCCTTTTCCAAAAAGTCCTCATTAGATTGACACAGCCTACGGAGGCGAAGAAGTTGTGAAAAGGGAATAGAATCCTTACAGGATTTGTGATGACACGAGGGATAGAGTAGGTAAGAGTGGCTGTCCGTAGGTTTGAAGTAGGCCGAAGTGAGGAGGCAGTTTTTCTGGAGAGTTACAGTAATGTCCAGGAAATTAACCGATAGTTCGGAAATCGTGTGAGTGAACTTAATGGAGGGGTGGAAAGAATCAACAAAGTTGATGAACGTGTCAAGTTCACTCCTTTCCATATGAGTTACCCCAATGCCGTCATCAATATATCTCTTATAGAATTCGGGGAGGCGACCAGTGTATTCTTTTTCCACTCTGTGCTCGAAATGGCCCATGAACAAGCAAGCATAGCTTGGTCCCATTTTAGTCCCCATGGCGACCCCACTGATTTAGTCAAAGAACTGGCCATTGAACTCAAACGAGTTGAGGGTTAGGACCAATTCCGTCAACCGTAGTAAGGCGTGTGTAGGTATATTGGGGTGAGGTAGTCTGTCCAAAAAGTATTGTACAGCCAGAAGACCATCGTTGTGGGGAATGGATGTATAGAGGGAACATACATCAAGGAGGAACAGATAGTGCTTTTCGTTTGGATTGATGCTCAGAGAGTCGAATGTTTGTAAGGCATGGTTGGTGTCCTTAATGTACGTAGGGAGGGATGCCACTATCGGTTGGAAGACACCATCCAAGAATTGAGAAATGTGTTCTGTTAGACAGGAACATGCAGAGACAATAGGTCTACCAGGGTTACCATCCTTGTGAATTTTATGAAGGAGATAAAAAGATGGCTTACCCAGGTCACTGTCAAAAATGTGCATCCTGGACGCTGATTGAGGTAGAGCGCATTCTGTTATCAACTCATCGATGGTCTTTTTAACCACCGTGTTGTTTTTAATGATGGGATCTGTGGTTCTCTGTTGGTAGAACTGGGAGTCCTCCAGTTGTCTCTGAGCTTCTTTAATATACATCTCTTTATCCCATACAACGACGGCTCCGCCTTTGTCGGCCGGTTTGATGACAATGTCTTTACGGCTGCCCAATAGAGACAAGGCTTTCGACTCAACTTTAGAAAGGTTGGATTGACGGAGTCGAGGTAACAAAAGGTTTTTAATGTCATTCTCTGTGCTTTTGATGTTTAAATCCAAAGCCTTGGTTTCCTGTACAAACACACCCGGCTGGGTCAGTCTGGAGAATAGACTAATCTTTGAGTATGGCACTCTTACACCACACGGGATCAACGTTGCGTTCGCACTGACAAGCTGATTGATTGGCCACACCCACCCTATCCTTTCCTATATATGGTCTTACTTTTCTCCTCTTACTTTATCCCTACTGTACTGCTTGGATTTCACCGCAGCTAAGTGTCTTTTTATTATTATTTCGTGTTATTCGTTTCATGTGTGTACTATTTGTCCGTTGAGGAAGGCTCTTTGCCGAAACGTTCGCTGTTGTGTTACGTCTTGTCAGGCCTACTAATACCATGTTTTTTATATTATAAATTTACCTATTTAAAAGCCTGATTGCAGTCTCACCCCCATTACTTTATTTTGATTTATGCGCTTTGGCATTTATTGTCAAAAGCTCTGTTTTTGCGAGTTATTTATTTTAACTATAATGAATAGTATTTCTGACGCGATGCACATGTATACCGGTCGAGATGGCAGCTGAAGGGAGTTACAACATGCCACCAAATGGTGGCGGAACGTCCTTGGACGGGTTTGGTTGCTCGTAATTTATAATTATTGAAACAAACAATATATATATATATATATATATATATATATATATATATATATATCAGGGTTGTTATCGATTAATTTAAAATTAATGGCAAACTTTTGAAAAATTAACGATTAATTAATCGATAATTTCGATTTAAGCCAAAAATAGAATGTTATGACGTCATTAAACTGAACATTTCAAGGACTGTAACAAAAAAAAACGTTTTCACCATCTTCGACTTTGCCATCCGCAGTTAGCTTAAAAACAGAATTTTTGCTAAACTTTCCAGTTATATGTTTAAATTTAACTGCGCTGAAACTGTCTGCCATTTTTTAGTCGACGTCTGTAGGTCCACATATATTAATAAAATAAATTATAATATTACGCGTGAGAAGTTTGTTTGTAAAAAAAAATAAACTATTATTAATTATTAATAATTAATTATTTATTAATACAATTTTTAAAAAATATTATAAATATTTTTGAAAATTTTAATGAAATTTTTCTCGATTAAAATAATTTTAATCGATAAAAATGTTAACGATTAATCGAGAAATTAATCGTTGATTTCCGCAGCCCTAATATATATGTATGTATGTATATATATATATATATATATATATATATATATATATATATTATATATATATACATATAACTACGATTTAAGACAATACAATTCAAGGAACGTGCTTATTTTTTTAGAGAACACACAGAATAAAATTAATAAATATTGCTAGTATATTAGACGTGCAATAAAATAGTATCACTCCAAAGACGCACCACAAGGCACCAATTCTGTTGAATGTTATTGGAATCGTGTTTTGAAAATTAGTAAGATAAGTAAAGAGATTAGAGTTTGAAAGTAAAATTAATTTGATTACTATGAAACTTACTATTAATAAATTGTGTTTTCTAAATGTTGCATATCACGTTCTTTAACTAATGTTTAGAAAATAAAATTGTTAGACACAATTAGCTTTTAAACTTGTAATTATGTACAACATGGAAACTATAAAATATGTTAAATTCATGTAAAATATATGTATGACTATTTTGCTGTAATGCAGGTCGACCTTCTATCATCTTCACTGTTTTATTAAAGTGGCATGCCACTTGACTTCGATCCCTAAACAAGGGATACAATGTCAATAAATTGATAGCATTCTCCTACTCCTGGTTTACATTGAGTCTAATAATAACACATGACCCTAGTTTAGGCTATTTATAGTTAAATTTGGCTCTTTTTCTGTGTTCATTCGTATTGATAACAAAATGTACATATGAACATTAGCCTTCTATTCAGATAAATACATAGTTTCTGCTAATTCTAGGATTGTTTGATGTTACTGAAATATTTATCATAATATTTGATGTATAACAAAAATATAAATCTAGAAATCCTTCACTGCGTCGTGGTTGAATTTTCACGGTATAACTGCTTGGCGTTTTTTAAAAATATAATAGAAGTATAAGAGGAGTAATTCAGGCAAAGGCTCTGGCGTCTGAGGAAACGTAAATTACTGTCAATAGCAGCGCAGTACACGTCACCATCACTTTAGTGGTCATCAATTTTACTACCCAGCCTTTTCATCACCATCATCCAGTTATATATACCTGTAATATATACTATTCTGAAAAACTTTATTACTGCACTTATATTGATGTAGATATTGAATATTTTTTGTTTTTATTTTATTTCTTAATATTTTAAAACATTCTTTTAAATATACATATTATATACTTTAAAATATATTAGTTGGTGCAACATTTGAATTTCAACCATGTACACAGTTCAATGTTTTAGTCTGTTTCAGATAGTTTGAATTAGAAATACATTCGTTGAAGTGGGTAAATAATGCTTACCTTGCTTGTTTCTCTTTTCATGTTCTTATTAACAGGTAAACACAATCAGTAATACTCATATAAAAATATCTCACACACATGTAAAAATTTGTCTGAAAATCAAAATGTTTCTCTAAACATTTGATATAGTAAAATGTTGTAGCATGGCATAAAGTGTACTGGGTGGTAGCACTGTGTAACACATAAAAAATCAATAAATACACATTTAAAATAAAATCTAATTAATTAATATTGAACTAGATATTTGCACTTCAAATAAGAAGTAGTTTTAAAAACAAATAGTGTAAATATTTTAATATTTCTCTATTTTATATTTTAATTTGGACACAAGAGTTATAAAACACAAAAATACCTAAAATAGACTATTTTATAATAAGTGATTAACTATGTTACACATTTACAATTTATCGGATTAGTAAAAAAGAAAGAGAGAGAGAGAGAAAGAGAGAGAGATAGGGAGAGGAGAGAGAGCAATTTATAGATAAACTTTTATTTTTATATCGGATGTGCATTGAAAGTTCATTTCCCTTAACCACAGCACCACTAAACACTGAACTGAAAATTAAAAACAAAACTATAATTGATAACAGCTATAAAATATAAATAGCTCAATTTTTTATTACCGAGCGAAAGAATTAAAAATTGGAAAATAAAGTATTAATGAAAATAAAATATTTTAACCATTTATAAATACATATATATATATATATATATATATATATATATATATATATATATATATATGTATATACACACCTGCTCCCTGCATGCACCAACCTAGCTTGCCAACCATAAACTGTGATTGTCCGACCCTAACGATGGTCAGCTATGTTCTAAAAAAAGGCAACAAAGAACGGGCACAAACAAACATTAAAAAAAAATTAAAATAATGTTTCGACTGAGGTTTTACATATGCCATTCACTCATTGTCTCATTTATAGATCTCTCTTTAATTTTTATACCAAACACTCGCCACACGTTTTCAATCATATTTATGAAACGTACTTGAACCTATAAGCTTTAAATTATTTTCTTCTTTTTAGTATACTTATAAAAAAGTGGTTTTTATAAATCTATTTTTTACCTCTATTTATTAAATTATAACCCACAATCCGTCCAGTATTTGTGCCTGGATAATGAAAAAAGTATATGCCATTTTATTTAATAATCAACGATAGTTTAATTTTAATATATATATATATATATATATATATATTTGACTTGAACTTTTTTTACACATACTTTATAATGAAAATATAACAATTTATCAAATAATTGGAGCGCTATTCCGCAGTGTATTAACATTGTGAGTAAAATAAGTCAAACTCTGTTTCACATTTGCTGGTCTAAAACAAGCAATGGCGAAAAGCTTAATACATTTTCGCCTCAAAAATTCATTATATGTATATATATATCTATATATATATATATATATAATTCACCAAAGTGAGCATGTGCAAACAGGCATGACGAATGACCCTTGCTAGGGTCGACCAATCAGTTAATGGTTGGCAAGCAAATCTGGTGGAGAAAGGGTCATCAAGACTATTGATGCTTTTTTAGTTCAATTTTGTTGCTACTTCACAGAATAGCATGCATTTCGTAGTGTAGTGGTTATTACATCAGCCTAACTCGCGGAAGGTCCTGGGTTCAAACCCCAGCTGAGCCATTATTTTTTAATATATTAAAAATGTTTATGTTTGTGCCAGTTCTTAAATCCTTAATATTAACTTCACCGTCTAGTCTGTTTGTCGTGGTCCCACCCGTCTAGTCTGTCCGCCGTGGTCCCACCCGTCTAGTCTGTCTGTCGTTGTCCCACCCGTCTAGTCTGTCCGTCGTGGTCCAACCCGTCTAGTCTGTCTGTCGTGGTCCAACCCGTCTAGTCTGTCTGTTGTGGTCCAACCCGTCTAGTCTGTCTCTCGTGGTCCCACCAGTCTAGTCTGTCTGTCATGGTCCAACCCGTCTAGTCTGTCTGTCATGGTCCAACCCGTCTAGTCTATCTGTCATGGTCCAACCCGTCTTGTCTGACTGTCATGGTCCAACCCGTCTATTCTATCTGTCATGGTCCAACCCGTCTAGTCTATCTGTCATGGTCCAACCCGTCTAGTCTATCTGTCATGGTCCAACCCGTCTAGTCTATCTGTCATGGTCCAACCCGTCTAGTCTGTCTGTCATGGTCCAACTCGTCTAGTCTGTCCGTTGTGGTCCCACCCGTCTTGTCTGTCCGTTGTGGTCCCACCCGTCTAGTCTGTCTGTCATGGTCCAACCCGTCTAGTCTGTCTGTCGTGGTCTCAACCGTCTAGTCTGTCTCTCGTGGTCCCACCCGTCTAGTCAGTCTGTCATGGCCCAACCCGTCTAGTCTGTCTGTCATGGTCCAACCCGTCTATTCTGTCTGTCATGGTCCAACCCGTCTTGTCTGCCCGTCGTGGTCCCACCCATCTAGTCTGTTTGTCGTGGTCCCACCCGTTAGGTCTGTCTGTCATGGTCCCACCCATCTAGCCTGTTTGTCATGGTCCAACCCGTCTAGTCTGTCTGTCGTGGTCCAACCCGTCTAGTCTGTCTTTCATGGTCCAACACGTCTATTGTGTCTGTAATGGTCCAACCCGTCTTGTCTGCCCGTCGTGGGTCCCACCCATATAGTCTGTTTGTCATGGTCCCACCGGTCTGGTCTGTCTGTCATGGTCCAACCCGTCTAGTCTGTCTGTCGCGGTCCCACCCGTCTAGTCTGTCACTCGTGGTCCAACCCGTCTAGTCTGTCTCTCGTGGCCCCACCCATCTAGTCTGTCTGTCCTGGTCCCACCAGTCTAGTCTGTCTATCATGGTCCAACCCGTCTAGTCTGTCTGTCGTGGTCCTACCCATCTAGTCTGTCACTCGTGGTCCAACCCGTCTAGTCTGTCTCTCGTGGTCCCACCCGTCTAGTCTGCCTGTCATGGTCCAACCCGTCTAGTCTATCTGTCGTGGTCCCACCCGTCTAGTCTGTCTCTCGTGGTCTCACCCATCTAGTATGTCTGTCATGGTCGAACCCGTCTAGTCTGTCCGTCGTGGTCCCACCCGTCTAGTCTGTCTCTCGTGGTCCCACCCGTCTAGTCTGTCTGTCGTGGTCCCATCCGTCTAGTCTGTCTGTCGTGGTCCCACCCGTCCGGACAAAAACAAAATTAACAAATGATCCACTCTCTATTATCTTATCGAGCTGAAATGTTGCACATAGACTCGAGTCACCTAATAATGCATTGTATCAAAGTTTCAGATGAAAGTAAATTCATGAATTTATAGTTTATCTCTATGTATCTCTATGTAGCCATCTGCTATAGTTGATCTCCACGGGCCACTGGAGTTAACTCCAGCCATCGATGACCACGTCCCCGTGTTTTACAGCAAGGTGTGTTCAGTCACGGTCAGTCTGTAAATCTTTGTCGCGCGGTGCGTATTATATTAAACAAAATACATAATTTTAGTTATGACTCATATATAAGGGACTTATAGTCAAAAACTTTGTTTTTATGTGTTTTTTAAATTTTATGTTCCACCTTTCTTTTCGAACATGACTTTGCAACACGGTTGTTAACTTTGTTTCTCAACATTAGGATAACTTTGGCGACATGCTCTCCGTTGTTCTCAGGAACAGAAAAGTAGTCATACATTCTCCTCAACAATACGTTCAGTACATGAATACTTTAGGAGTATATGGTGGCGATGTCCGAAATACGTCCCGCCAGTATCATCATTTACTTACCGAGAAGCTCTCTCCTCGAGTTTACAATCCTGGCCAACACCTGTCTATATAAGTGCTCTCTAGCTGTCCTTCCGATCATGGCCATTACGAAGTAAACTTGCCTCTCTGACGTGATGACTTTCTTGTGCCATCTATTGACAAAAAAATGTCGACACAAATTTCACAGCCGCCTCATCACACTAATGTGGCGTCATATTGCCACTATCCTGATAAACATGTACAACCGCATTTACAAACACAAAAATCAAAAACACGAACGAACGGATTCCGCATAACAATTTCAATCTAACATATAAATATATATATATATATATATATATATATATAACAAGGACGAGCACAGACGAGTGCACGTAAGTTTGACGAATACCCCTCGCCAGGATCGGCCAATCACATTTTATGGTGTGCAAGCTAAGGTGGTGCGTGGTGGTGGGGGGGGGAGTAGGTAACCGCAATTTGCATTTTTCGAGATTAACAAACGGACCCCTCCCCCGTTCATTCCCGTTGTTCTGATTTCTTCCAGATGTCTTTTGTGTCCGTTCTCCCGACTCCCCCCCCTTTTTCATTGCACTATCTATGAGCAAATCTGCGGCGCATGCGACGCCGCGGTCGCATCTAGTTATTTTTTTTATGTGTGTGTGTGTGTGTGTAAGATTTACTTTACTTTAAGTTTTGTCATAGTCAGCTGTTTCGTTCATATTTTTTGCCAACTTAGATATGTTCATGTTGGATTTAGTTTTGTTGTTAAATTGTTACTCATTGTTTGAAGAGTTATCATTAAATGGTGGTTTCTTAGGTTTTTATTCATGTAAGCTGAAAACATTTTAAAAAATAGTTATGTTAGTAAAAACTATAGGATAATGTCAAAAAAAGAACTGTTAACAAGTAATTTTAATCTTAAGTGTTCAGTTTTTATTATTTGTCCAATCATAGTATTGCATTATACTAACTAAATGTAGTTCATTAGATTATTATCAGATGTCATAGAAAAGAACGATATAGAAGGGGTTGAGAAATGTAGACGTTTGCTTCTGATTCTTCTCTTTAATAGGAACAAGTCGTATATTTAGACTTGTGCTTCTAATTGTTATTTTTAATAGGAACAAGTCTTACATTTAGACTTATGCTTCTGATTGTTCTTTTTAATAGGAACAAGTCGTACATTTAAAAAAATGATGGCATGATGACATTATTATTTCTATGACATTTTACAAGTTCATGTTTCATAGAATAATGTCATAATATTGCTTAACACGAACGGTGAAATGCTCATATTTCCATGATTTCCTTCCCATTTGGCAAGACGGTTTTTGGCTATTGCAGCTGATGTTAACTGCCCTTAAAAGTTTCATTACGTAAAGGAAAATATGCCAATAATTTTTGTTCAGTGTGTATGTATATGCGTCGATTTTAGTTTGGCATATAAGCTATAATATAACTATATTTTGTGCTGAGCTTACTCTTGATAATGCCATTTTCTGTCGGTCAGAAATACACATATTAGAATTGTAATTCTCTAATTCTGAGACAATTCTACACATTATAAAAAGCGCTATGATGCTTAACATACAAGTCGAAAGGGGTATTAATTATTAATTTAATATAAAGCTACTATATAGCTATAGAACCAACCTGCAAAGGATCACATTTGAACTAAAACACATGTATTTTTAATACGTTAATAAAACACATGCATCTTTAATGCGCTAATAAAACACATGCATTCTTTAATACGTTACTAAAACACATGTATACTTTAATACGCTAATAAAACATATGTATTCTTTAAAACGCTAATAAAACATATGTATTCTTTAAAACGCTAATAAAACTTGAGGGAAGAAATAAAACACATGTATTCTTTAATCCGCAAATACAATTTAAGGGAAGAATGTCAAAGGAATTGTACCACAACCTGATGTCAAATTTTACGTTACAGTCGATAAATTTGACGTGTAAAATATTTCAGGAATTAGTCTTCACATCAACTGTAAATTATCTCAGTAACTGGTCATCAAATCAACTGTAAATTATCTCAGAAATTGGTCATTACATAAATGAATATCCCAGAACTGGTCAACACATTAAATATGAAGTATCCCAGTAACTGGTCAACACATTAAATATGAAGTATCCCAGTAACTGGTCAACACATTAAATATGAAGTATCCCAGTAACTGGTCAACACATTAAATATGAAGTATCCCAGTAACTGGTCAACACATTAAATATGAAGTATCCCAGTAACTGGTCAACACATTAAATATGAAGTATCCCAGTAACTGGTCAACACATTAAATATGAAATATCTCAGAAACTGGCCATTACATTAAATATGAAATATCTCAGAAACTGGCCATCACATTAAATATGAACATCAACTGTGCCTAATAAATAAAACCGTTTCCAAAAATATCCCTGTAATATTTTTAGGGAGTCAAATAGTAAAACCGTTAGGATGTCCTTAAGTAACGCACTGTCCTAAATTATCTAGAATAGTAAGTGTTCTTTCTGATAATCATACCAATGGTTAAAAGAATGTTATTTAATAGTATACAATTCACTGTTATCAAAAATAAAATATTGTAGCTTAGCTGATAAATGTAGATCTATGTTTATGATTTGTATTTTTAAAAGGATCAAGTCGTCGTAAATTAATAACAAAACGGTATCAAGCTGTCATTACTTTTTCATGGACACCTAAACAGTTTTATGTCTCAGATAATAATCTTATAAGAGAATCATATTAAATCAAAAAGAAAGTATATAATGCAGTATTTCTATGATTTCTTACTACGTCACCGCTAAACACAATTTATTTTAACTACCATGGCCCAAAGTCAATGTCAGGTTAACTAACCGCTTCTCTAATCTCTAAATAAATATCAGGAACCTTCTTTTAAATTGGCCAAAATAAATGTAACATGTCTTCATTGTCTGAAACGTGGTATAATATTTGAGATTGAAGAAGAATTGGTATATAATATTATGATTTGTGTGAGAAAGAAACCTGCAATTGTACATACTGCCGATTGCATTATTAAAACAATCGTTAATAGTTCGGGTATTTCACAAGTATATATTAATTTATCAATTCGATGTATGCAGTAAATTTGATTACAGTGGATTGTCGAAATGGTATTTGTAATAGTCCTTTGAGAATACAACAATTAAATATTAGAAGCATATGATGAATGCACTATCGCCTTTAACTATAAAAATAATATTATATTTTGTCAAAAGATATTTGGCGTTCATTAAAGTTATATTTCCCATCAATGACGCAGCACAAAGCACCGAGTCTGATGTATTTAATATGACATTGTGTTTAGAAAATTAGAAAGTTAAATAAGAAAATTGTAATGTAAAACAAATTCAAGAGAAATGGTATTTAAATTCTATAACACATAATATTAATAACGTTTGTATGATAAATGTTTCATTGTTGGTAAATAAAAATTATTGCATAAAAAAGGAAAATCAAAATAATTTTTAGATTGTTAACATCATGATAAGTTTAAGATATGAAAACTCTAAAACTTATTCATTTAGTTTGGTTAATATAAATGTGTACTTGTTGAACAGGCTAGGTCTAAGCCACCATAGATGTCTGTTAAAAAAAGAACTTCTATTTTATTTAAGTGGCCCGCCACTTGACTTCGATCCCTACAATTAGGGATAAAATGTTAATAAATTGCTAGCATTCTTTTACCCTTGTATACACTGTGCCTAATTAGAACATTCCCTTGTCTGTAGTTCAAACTATAAATAGTTTTTTGGTAAATAATTATATGTCATACTAACTTATATGTCATTTTATAAGCTAAAAAAGCTACAGTGAAAAAAGGCTTGAATATAAATACAAAGAAAAATAATCCGTTATTTAAGTGAAACAAGTATATGCCAATTTATAGCTTTGTTACTTTGCTGAAAAAATATCCTATTCGTCTTGAACTAATTTCATACTTAGCTTATAAAATGGAGTGGGTGATTTTCAGAGCTTTTCCCTAGAACCAAATGAATCAAAGATATTGTTTTAATTTTTTGATTTATGGAAAAAGAAATGTAGCCTTGCCCATTAGATTTTTGTAACTGTTAAGGACATTTGTTATTCTGGTAAAGTATATCGAGAAAAGCGTGCGTTTTTAAAGCAGAAATACCACAATTGATGGGAAATATTTAAATTCATCATACTTTCTATTTTCTAGACACACATATCGTGATTTTTATAAAGAAGGGGTTTGATTTATCACTACCCTAATTTCCTGATACGTTTACACTCATTATTAAGGGGAATGTGAAACTCAAATCCAAATAAAGTTATTTTCATTGTGCCTACCCGTAGCATCGCACGGGCATTGCTCTCGTGCTTATATATTGTAAGCTAGTAAATGTATAACCCCCATTATTTTATATATTGTAAGTTAGTAAATGTATAACCCCCATTATTTTATATATTTTAATTAGCTTTTATATGGATATACCCAAGATTTCTACGACAGTTTAGTTCACTTTCAACTAATGTCCTTTACATTTCTGTACAGATTCATTACTGGAGAATATTCCAATCTGACAAGAATAACACCATTAGTTAAATCATTAAACCTTGAAACAGTAGAGGATAGAAGAACCAAGAGCAAAGTAGTAATCATACATAAAGCAATTAATTCTAATTTAGAAATACAACACAAAGATAACTTAATACAACCCTCAGATAGACATAAGGATAAAAACACCTTTCTTATTCCGTATGCAAGAACAAAAACATACACATTTTCATTCTTCCCGTTCGGAATTCGGGCGTGGAATGGGTTGCCTGGAGAATCCAGGAAAACCAACACTTTATCAACGTTTAAATCTCTAATAAAAATGCAGGACTAGACACAAACCATAGATAAGCGTAGGACGCAATAATCTTCTGTATAGAAGGAGCGTCTGTAAACAGATAAGATAAGATAAGAAGCGGTTAACTTAAATTTGTCCCAAAATATTATTTTCTGTTAAATGTGACATCACAAGGAAACAAGCTATTCTTTCATTTTTACAATTTTATGCCATTACAACACAATTATAAAAGACATAACCATGTAAACACATCATTAGAAAATGAAAAGTTGGTTTTCGTCCCTTTGATTTTTATGTTCAATTTGTTTTAATAGACCAATCAGATACATTGTTAAATAGAACAGCTTATGTATCTTCTCTTAAATATATTTATTAAATATCATTTTAAGGTAATGCTTTAAAAAAATGACATAAATAATTCTGTAGTACAAAAATATGTATTTACACCAAATTTATTAAGAAATAATTAATCGGCATTTTATTATGTATGACCTAATAAGTCGAGCTAATTACAATTGTTTTAGTAATTATAAAATCAGAAATACGTATGCAGTCATGTATGCCACACAGACAAGTACGTTTTTTTTCTACAACGCATTGTTTTAATTGGAATTAGAATATACCGTGGCAATAATACAAAAAGATCAGAAAAGTTGCAACAAGACCAAATTTCAGCAATTTCATCGAATTTTGAGTAAATTATGTACGTGTAAACCGGCTATTGGTCGCTAATGAATAGTTCAAAGTCTACTTATTAAGTATTTTTTTATTGGAATATAAGAGAAATAAAAATTATTGTGTAATTTCATTAATTGACGCACCAAAAAGCACAGGTATAGATATATTTTAAAATGACGTTGTTTTTAAATTTAAGAAAACTTAGCTTGCAAGGTTTAGTAAAAGATGGTCATATTTTTAAATCATTTATCGAAAAATTAAATTTGACAATCTATGAGAAAGGGTATTATTAAGTAGTATGATTTGAAGGATACTTTAAAAGTAGTACATACATTTTTATAGAGAAATATAAATTTTGTATACAATTTTTTTTTAAATGTGTTTTTATTTAAAATAAAGGAAACATTTAAATTCATATATTTACTTTTGTTAATATGTATGTCCAATTGTTGCGTAAGTGGTACTGTGAGGGTAGGTCTTAATGGACACATAGAGTTGTCAATTTAATTTTGAAATAGTTGTTAAAACTAATATTATATTTTAAAATAATTAATCATTAAACATTATTATATTCAACTAGATACGACCCGCGGCGTAGCATACACTACAGACTTGATCATAGTATAAATAGAAGTAAAAAAAAGATTTTTAAAAACCACGTTTTTACAAGCGGACTAAAAAGAAGAAAATAATTAAAAACTTATTAGTTCAAGTACTTCGATATAATATGACTAAAAACGTGTGGCGGGCGCTTATGAGGTTTAACATGCGGTTCACTCATTCTCTCACTTATAGATCTCTCTTTTGCCTTATAAATTAGAAATCTTTAATTTTTATACCAAACACCCACCCCACGTTTTTAGTCATATTAAATTGAAGTACTTGAACTAATAAGTTTTAAATTATGTTCTTCTTTTTAGTCCGCTTGTAAAAACGTTGTTTTTAAAAATCTTTTTTTTACTTCTTTTTATTTTATTCTTTTTAGTCCACTTATAACAACGTGGTTTTTAAAAATATTTTTTTGCCTCTATTTATTTTACCAAACACCTCACAAGCGCCCGCCCAACGTTTTAAAAACATTGTGATGTGGTCACGGGGCGAACTCACGGATGTCAACAAAAGCCGACGGTACAGATGCTTTTATATAGACTATAAATAAACTTAAAAGTTCAATAATTTAATAACGGTACATTTGATCGATCTGAAATTTTGATACAATGCATTGTCATCCAAGATATATCTGTGGTAACATTTTCAGATCTCTAGGTCCATCAGAAGTGGTTCAATTTTACGTTGGCAGATTTGAAAAAATCTTGGACAATGCCCAACGAAAGCGAGTTAATAAAAACGTGATAACAAAGAACGTGGGGAGGGGAGAACGGACACAAACAGAAGCACGGCGAAATAAGAACAAAGCGAGTGAACGTCAAGATGGGGACCGCCGACGCATTGTTGGTCTCGCGAATTAAATATAGAGAACGATATATTCAAGCCGGTGCATTTTTATTGCATCAATTAATAAATTTAAACTTTAATTTAATACACGAATCTTTTTTGTAGGTTGAATGTCCAAGCCCTCAACATATATGTATACGCTGAACTCGTCACAGGCCTTCAGACGTGTTGCTCTGCTTTGACATGTTACACATGTGGTATTAAGTATAGCTGAGGTTCAGAAGCACCAGTTCTGTCAACTTTAAAAATATTTCACCAGTGATACAAGATGTTACAATGGCAATGTTACTTTCAAATCTGTTTTTCACAGAATAACGTTAATAATGGCATGATGGTTTCAATGCCCTACAGTTTTTATTAAACATGAGTCATCAACTTCTTATGTACAAAGTTTGATAAAAAATCATCCAATGTAAACAGTGATCCTTCACTCAAAATGTCAAAATTTCATGGCGATCGGGTGAAATTGCGGTAGTTAAAGTTTAAAATAATATTTGTACAGCTTATATAAGAAATAAATTACATGATAGACCTCTAGACACAAATGGTGAGAATGTTAATTTCAAAATGTACTACAATTTTAATCTGGGTCACGATGGAGTTGAATCTGTAAAATCAACTTGGAAATAAAGTCTTTAAATATTGTGAATCAACATAAGTAATGAGTTTAATTCAATATATTATTTTAATAAAAGTAAATAAGTTTATGTACTGTATTTGGTCAAGATCAATCCATTTACACAGTGGCCATATTAGGCACAAACTACATTTTGTTTTAATCCGGCCAGAAATGAGTGGTAATTAAAAAATAATAATAATTTAACAATTCCCGATTACTATCTTGGGAATGTACTCAACAATACTCTAAAGTAGGGGTCTGGAAACCATGGCTGGTGAGCCACATATTGCTCTATTGAGGGCAACATCCGGCTATTGAGGGCAACATCCGGCTCTCAGACAAATATTCGTTCATTAAAAAAACCACTTTTATTCAGACTCATTTGATCTTTATAATAATTGAACAATAAAAAAAACAAGTAAAACAATGATATTAAAAATAATTCAGATACAGAATTATTGTACTTTTGGTGTTGAAATTACAAAAAAAAAGGAAACATTTACTTGAGCTTTTAGTTTTAAAAAAATATGGCTCTCACGGAATTACTTTTTTAAAAAAAAGGTGTTTATGCCTCTCTTAGACAAAAAGTTTCCAGACCACTGATCTAAATTATTTATTTCCAAGATACTATTAAAAAGTTATGGATTATGCCTTAACTTTTTCATTTTAAGACATCATCAGCATTACTTGGTGTATATACCTTTTGTTTTCTTACGTGATCCATAATGGAACATGAATATGACAAGTTTTTTGTGTGGAAATTTAGTTTAATTTTTTTTTCATTTTAGACAGATATTTGAATAGTGGAATTTCGACTTAAATAGAAAATGTACAACTATAGATACGACAATTATTTTAGATGATGTTTTGAATGCAGTGGCGTAGCTAGGGGGGGGGGCGGTGGGGCGGTCCGCCCCGGGCGGCACACATTTTGGGGGCGGCATTTGGGGGCATTTGAAAATTACAGCCCTTTCGGACAACCACCCTTTTTCTTTTCAAGAGAAAAACCCGGGTTAAAATAAAATATTCGTACTTTCGAGTCGTAATTAACGGACTCTCAGGACATTTTTTATTACATACTGTTTGTTATTACTAACGCATAACCGTTAAGAAATTTAAAATCGCTTAAAAATTGTATTGATTTGTTTTTAAAATTAAGCGGTATACATAATACATCACAGATGACGCTTTTTATTTTTATACGAAAACGACGCAAAGAACACATCACCGCTGGACCGAATAAAACTATTAATATCGCCGCGACAGTTATTGCGTGGATTTTCGACCTGCACATAATGATAAGCGAACAAGTACCTACATGGCATGGTGGTTCAAATATTGTGTTTAACTTGCAAGTAGTAATTTATATTACTGTATAAGTTTACAGAAAATTATTCTAAGGTAATTTATTAAAAATTAATTATATTTATATTTTTTCATTAAAGGGGCCGTCCATAAAGTACGTCACGCTCCATAGGGGGGGAGGGGGTGTAAGAAAATGTGACAGTTTGTGACAGCGGGAGGGGGTCCGGCCTTGTGTGACGTCAGACTGTTTTATATTACATTTTTATTATTTTGTAAATAAAAAACATTTTTGTTCGAAAATGTGACGTAATTTAGGGGGGGGGGTCCGAGATGTGAAACATTTTGTGACAGGGGGGAGGGGGGGCTTAAAAATGGTCAAAAAAGCGTGACGTACTTTATGGACGGCCCCAAAGTAGCACAAACAACATTTGTGTGTTTCATTAAAATACGTTTATTCACTAAAACTGTTACGCCTATCCTATGTAAGTAATTTTAAGATAGTTTGAATTAGTCTATTTTACTGAAAATTATTGCGATTTTTGACAAGAAAGATTAATCCCGATTGTTGTTTTTTTCTCCAAGTTTTGCATAATGGTGAAAATTTGTTAAGATCGTGGATGGTGTATTCACCGTTAGTAAAATAAATAGACATAAGATGCTGTAAACTGTTTGATGAGATTTTCCAATCAAATTTTAAGACGGAAAAATGGTTTTAACAAAAAGTGTAAATCTCAAAATAAGTCATCACGAGTTGAGTCTACTGCACATTCGATCATTTTCCCAATGAAAGGAATTAGAAATAAGAATTGGACAAGGCGCAACTTTTGATAAACTACAACAACAGAATTTTGATAAAGAAATAAGAAAAAAATGAAAGAAAAAACTCAAAATACTTAATATAATTAGATTCTTAGCACACACAAAAAATTGGCGTTGAGAGGTCATCGTGAAAGTATTCATGAGGAAGACATCAATTTATTTGAAAATAGAGGAAATTTTCAAAGCTTGTTGACTTGTTGGCTAAGTACGACCAAGTATTAAGTGAACATTTAGTAAACATTAAGATGAGTAATAAATATAGTGTCTTCTATTTGTGGAAAATGATTCGAAATGAATTCATAGACCTATTGATGGGCGCAGTGAGAAAAACAACTATGGACCAAATAAAGCAAGCTAAAAACTTTTGTATGAAATTTTACAGCACTCCAGATATTTCCCGTAAAGTTTAAACTAGTCAAATTAAAAGATGCGTAGTTACTGATATCAGCGAAGTTAAAGTTGTAGAATCGTATATTTACTTTGTAGAAAATAAAGGAAAAACTGCTGAGGAAATCACAAATATGATTTTAAAGAAATTAGAAAATCTTTAGATACAAAAAAGTTGCAGAGGAAAGGACTTACGATAATGCTTCCGTCAATCTAAATGCAGAGTTTGTAGCATGCACACATCATTCATTCACATCATTTTGGAACTACCGAAAAGTTGTTTTCATTTTTTAAAATTCTTCCACTCGTCGATGGGAAGTTTAACTTTATGTCACAGGTCAAGGTGTCAAACGCAGCGTTGAAACTCGCTGGAGCGCTTGAGCAGAAGCAGTATCTATAGTACAAAATCATTTTTTTTTACATTTTAAGCGCCATGTAAAATTTACATCTGAAGAAGAAAATAGTAAAACGAGATCACTTGCTGAAAATTTTCTCAATTGAATGCAATCTGTTTCTTTTCTATGTTGTCACAATTTATGGGAACCCGTCTTTTTTGTAAATTAATGATGCTTAAAAATACCATCAAATAAAATGTTCACCAATGCCATATAAAACTAAATTCTTTGCAAACCCATTTCATGGAAAAAAGAAATGTGCTAATGGAAAAAGCTGTTATATAGCAGCCAAAAGAATGTGTGAAGAGTCGGAGACATCGACTGAACGCGAAGTTAGAAGGTAAAAACATATTAGTATGAGTGGGGAAAATTCAAAAGACGTGGTCTTATCTTTAGAACATGAAGTACGACGAGAAATTTTTTAATCCATGGATCGAATTATAAAGGAATTAAAAGAACGCTTTGATCAGTTGCATCTCCTTGTAAGAAAATATTCGTGCATATATCCCATGTAACCTACTAAATGAAGAAATTGAATGTCAAATAAATGATTTTATCGACATTGATAAAGAACAGTTTCATATTGAAAGAAGAATGATCCAGGTTTCATGGCTGTACCTATACCACAAAAAGAGGCATTGCGTTGGGAAAATGGAGGAAAGGCCCCCTTGATCTATTAAAATTTATTAAACAGTATAGATTGCAAACTTCTGAACCCAACATTGTAATCTTGCTAAGAATTTGTATAACACTTATTGTTATTAGTGTCGCTAGTTGTGAAAGGAGCTTCTCCAAACTGAAAGTTGGTAAAAATTATCTTCGTTCCACAATGAGTGCATGATTTAAGACAGGGGTCGGGAAACCATGGCTCGCGAGCCAGATGTGTCTCTATTGATGGCTGAATCTGGCTCTCAGACAAATAATCGATTATTTAAAAAAACACACACGTTTATTCAGATTCCTTTGAATTGCATATAAAATAAACAGCATAACAATGATATTAAAAATAATTCAGAGACATACGTATGGTACTTTTAGTGTTGAAATAACACAAAATGCACACATTTACTTGAATTTTTAGTTACATAATGTATGGCTCTCACAGAATTACTTTTCAAAATATGTGGTGTTTATGGCTCTCTCAGACAAAAAGTTTCCCGACCCTTGATTTAAGACTACAAAATCTTGCAATATTGTCCATTGAACAAAATATAGCAAATTATTTAAACTTTGACAGCATAATACACGAATTTCTACTATGGAAGTTAGGAAAATAAATGACTAAATAATATGTTTACATACTAATGTACACAGTTTGTTCATAAAAAATAATTAAATCATTTCTTTATAAATACAAAATAAAAGCTTACTAATTGGTATTTTTTGGTGAAAATTTGGAATACGTTTGTCTCATGGCTGCAACCTCATTAAATTTCTTGTAACCTTACAAAAAGTATCTTGTATTGTCCGTAATTCTTATAAAATATGTATTTATAGGTATAACATCTTATTTGACCTCCTTTATTAACGCTTACTTAAATATGGAATTCCGTGATTAAAATTGTTCGTCACCTTAACTTTGTTTCAATTACAATTATTTATTTATGTTTCTTAATTTATAAAAACCAAGACACTATTGACTTAAAAAGGGCGGCGAATCGGAGACCGCCCCGGGCGGCAAAAGCTCTAGCTACGCCACTGTTTGAATGATTCAAATCATACAAATATTTAAAGTTATATATCCCTATATATATTGCGCCTAAGCGCGTCCGAAGCCGTGTGTGTGCGTGGATGCTCGCTATGCGGGGTAACTCCCGAAAATAAAATAAATTATTGAAAATTAAATACTAAACATTTTGGTGTCGAGATTAACAAGACGGCGTTTCTCGCTATAAAATATTGTGACTTGACGTAATAGTTCGAGCTCATATTAATTTGTGAAATGGAAACAAAGGTAGCTAGGGGGGTGCAGGGGGGGACATATGTCCCCGGGCGCCACGTTAGGGGGCGCCAAAATGAGTATTAAAATTAATTATTTAAATTTATTTTGATGTAAACTAATAAATTTCAAATATGTTTGCAAGATTGAATTTTGGAGCTCCACAAATATCTTCGTTACAAACCAGTTGGCAAGCATGATTTTGGCGCCCCCATTGAGCATTAAGGGGCGCCATGTGGATTTTCAAACTAAAAAAGTAACCATTAAAGAATCATTTTAGGTTTTGTTCAGATACATTCCAAAGACGCAGCAAGCCTTGAAAGGGGTTATCGTAGAGAAACTGGAATATGATAACATACCTCTAGCCGACTGTCGGTCACAATAACATAACAATGCTGATGTAATGACTGGGCATATATCCGGCCTTCAACAGCGAATATGTGCCAGAAATCACAGAGCATTGTTTGCAAACTGTGACAACCACAGCTTAAACTCAGCTAAACATAGGGTTCCAGACGTCCGGCAGAAGGAGGACATGTCCTCCTTTTCAGCTCAATGTTCTCCGTCCGGCAGGCAAAGCTAAAATCGTTTAAAATGTCCGGCTTTCTTACATTTTATATTATAATTTTTATGTATCGTTGTTACAACTATTACATCGTATGTTTATTTTAAATAAAAAAGATTATGGCTAATTTTAAAACTTAGAAATCTAGACAAGGACGAAAAATCTAGTTCTAGCTTAAAATATATCGCAGTCATTGCAAATGAAATGGAAGAAACTCCAGTATTGGAGGTTATGAGCCGTCTTCACACAACCTTGTAAGTTTTGAAAAATAGATTGGAGGAGACATTTATTTCACTGAAAGTCAAGGAGATGTTGAGAAGACTTAAGGAAAGTGGTCAAGAAGAAGAGTTTGGCAGATGTATGAAGCATGCATTAGTTACTTAGAAAAGTGGTTGAAAACTTTTGATGAATTTCAATGCTTTAATTGGATGTACTTAGATAATATCATAGAATGTAAATTTGATGACCTTTTGGCGTGTATATTGTATTTGAACGAGAAGGGTATTGTAGATGATTTGCAATTGTTTGACCAATACAGCAATCTTAAATCATTTGTACAAGACAAAAATGAACAGTTTTTTAAGACTCTTGCATGGAGAGTGGCAGCTATTACAATAAAATTGTACTGACTTTAAGTTTAATCCGGGACGACTCAAATGAAATATTTAAAATGTCCTCCTTTGTTGTCCTCCTTATTGTCTTATTATGCCCTCCTTTTGGTGTCCACGTATCTGGCAACCCTAGCTAAACAGGATCCTGTTGTTATCACGTTTTTTGGAACAGTTGAAAGTATATATTTGTTTTTCTATCGTTCAACAACTCCTTGGGAAGAATTAAAAAGAATTGTGCCAATCACAGTGAAGAGGGAGTCTAAAACATGCTGGAGTGCACGGCCAGAAGCTGTTAAAGCTATTTATGAAGGACTATATGAACTAGTAGGGCTGTTGGAAAAATTATCAGAAGATGCAACTATGACGCCTGACAACAGAAGTGATGCAGAAACTTTACTGGCAGGTATATTAAACTTAAACTTCCTAGTTCTGATACATTTCTGGAACATCATAATCATACTTGGGAAAATTGATCGTGTTGCAGGATCCTACTATGAATTTCAAGGAGGCAGCATCTGATATTTAATCGCTGGTGCAAGAACTTGTCAACAGTCGTGATTATTTTAGCCTAGTTGCGATAGACAATGGAAAAACAAGATGCACAACTTGGGGAATCGAGGTTGACAGAAGGATTACACGACATCGGAGGATGCCTGGAGAATTAGCAAGAGATACATGACTTTCGGCAGAAGAAGAAATTGCACGTGTTATGAACTGCGTAATTGATAGACTCCAACAGGAGATATCAATATGGTTTTTGTCTAAAAATCTTAAACACCAAATTTTGATTTTTAATAAATGTCAAAACTCTTCTCGCTGAGACAAATGTCGATATAACACTTCGTCAAAATTGCTTAGATTTTGGAAATTTCTACGACGCTGGCGTCAATGGTCACGAATTGTGCACAGAAATCGGAGACTACAAAATACTGTTCAGTTCCCGGACTGAAGTTCTACCGGAAACTTATTTGGAGCTTCTTGATTTTATTGTTTCATATGGAAATGACGTATTTCCAAATCTGTGCATTCCACTGCAAATACTTCTAACAATTGCTGTTTCAATTTCAAGCTGTGAGCGGTCCTTCAGCAAACTGAAGCTTATTTTGTCTTATTTACATGCTTCAATGGGACAAGATCGTCTTTGTGATCTTGCACTCCTTAGCATCGAAAGAGAAACACTTGAGAATATTAATTTTGACAATGTGATTGACGAGTTTGTGACTGTCAAATCAAGGAGAATCAATTTGTTGTAGACTATGTCTATTCCAGTCATGTATAATTAGTAGAGTCTATATTTTTCTTCAAATAAATTGTTTACAATCGCATAGAGAATTATTAGTCTGTTTTCTACTTCATTAAAATACCAGATGCTTTCGAAAATGAACCTTACAATTTCAAAAAATTTATTGGGGGCTCATGAGCCCCCAAAATCTGTCGGTCCGAGAAGGGGCGCAGAATTTGCGTCATGTCCCCGGGCGCAGATGACCCTAGCTACGCCACTGACCCAATCATTAATGTGTACTTAATTGTGTTTTACTTGAATAACTGTTTTCTATTCTATTGCTACATTCAATCCATCTTTCCTTTCGGGCAGTCTATGAAGCAATCCGTCCATAACATTTTCGTGTACTATTGAAGCAATTAAGCTGCACTATACTAAAATAAGGTGTTTTACACTGTATTGTAAAATTGCTGTTTCTTTCAATCAATGCGTAAGAATTTATCGATGTTTAATTTAGATGAATGACTTAAGCTAAGTCATCCGCTGACGTGGAGAGGAATGGGCGCCACCAAGGTCTATTAAGCTCGAGAATGTTCTAATGAAAACATTAGAACCCCCTGAGACCTCGAAAAAAAGTTATGGGGGACACACACAAAAATTTAATCTACAAAAATGGCCCTGTATGACACACTTTTATATAAAATGCAATTATATGATCAAATGTATTCAATTGAATTTAAATGTAATAAATAATATCTTTATTAGCAATTTTATTTTTCACAAGTTTCAAAACATTTAGACCAAACAGTATAGTTTATTATACAATTTTTGGGTGGGTGGGGGGGAGGGGTGGGTGGGGGGGAGGGGTGGGAGGGAGGGGTGGGTGGGGGGGAGAGGGGAAAAGTCTGGTCACCGATTTGCTTGACCGAGCTCAGAGTGACACGTAAAATGTAAACAAAAGCGCCCGTCGCTTCGTTGGGGCGCCTCAATGCGTCAGCTCAAAATTTCACGTGGGAAAAAAACAATAACAAACAGTGAATTTAAATTACATACCTCATATAAGGATAAACTAAAAATGCATTAATTTAATTACGGTAAGTTCGATCGATCTGAAATTTTTATACGATACATTGTTAGGTTAGACGGGTCCGTGTGCCAAATTTCAGTTCGATCGGATCACGGGAATATGGTCATTTTCGACTTTTGTTTTTCCGCCCGCCGAGCCCATGAGAGAGATGATGAGAGAGAGACAGACAGAGAGAGACGGCGGTGAAGTTAATATAAGGGATTTAAAAAACACATTTTTAACCATAACA
>CALYLW010002512.1:56537-73021 GCA_944989445.1 Ampullaceana balthica
AAGATTAGCGACAATACTGTAGGAATGTTCTCATTTGACCTGAATGCAGCGAATCAGGAAATGTGATTGGTATTTATAGAAGAGGGTGGCGGTCAACTGAACAACAATTTGATTAAATTAAAGTATGGTACGTAACCAAAGAATTATTTATAAATGACTATAGCTTTATATAGCTCTACTTATTTGGTCAATAAAAATTAACAGATAATTTTATTTATTTCTTGGAGACTCGGTATAATTGTATGATATAATACTTTAAAATTATATTTATTTCTACGAGTATTTCCTTACAAAATGACATTTAAAAAAAGAAATATATCGTACGCGAGGATTAAAAATAAGGTACATGTATTGTTTCATTAAGAATAAATTATGTCATTCACTTGTCTCAACATTTTTATAAACCAATTTTATATTCTCAACCAAAAAAATAAAAATAAAAAACCCCACTATATCTAAATTTATATAGATTGTAACTTTAAGTAGAAATTCACCGTGTTATCAGACATCGTAATATGAAGTATTGTATTATGTTAATTAAAATGTAAACAAAACGCTTTTCCTACTTTAGAGATGAGTAAAACATATCCAAACTCAGTAACTGATCATAACATCAATTATGAA
Source organism: Ampullaceana balthica (assembly GCA_944989445.1). Taxonomy (NCBI): domain Eukaryota; kingdom Metazoa; phylum Mollusca; class Gastropoda; family Lymnaeidae; genus Ampullaceana; species Ampullaceana balthica. Next base: position 57,162 of record CALYLW010002512.1, read on the forward strand.
GTATCTCAGGAAATTGTCAACACATCAGTTATGAATTATCTCATGAACTGGTCATTCCATCAAGTGTGAAGTACCTCAGGAACTTGTCAGCACATCAATTATGAAATATTTCAGGAACTGGTCATACCATCAACTCTAATACAACATGGAAAATAGATTTATAAAAAGATTTGGTATTTTGTCTCCATCTGGAATAAATCTTATTCACAATTTTACATAATTGTAGAATGTTTTTCCTGTAGCAGTGTTCACTGTCACGTTTAAAACTTCCTCCTTTTTAAATCCCTTATATTAACTTCACCGCCGTCTCTGTCTCTCTGTCTCTCTGTCTGTCTCTCTCTCTCTCTCTCTGTCTGTCTGTCTTGGGCTCGGCGGGCGGAAAAACAGAAGTAAAAAATGACCCACTTCCCATGATCCGATCGAACTGAAATTTGGCACACGGACCCGTCTGACCTAACAATGCATCGTATCAAAATTTCAGATCGATCGAACGTACCGTAATTAAATTAATGCATTTTTAGTTTATCCTTATATGAGGTATGTAATTCAAAATTCACTGTTTGTTATTGTTTTTTTTTCCCGGTTCCACGTGAGTTTGAGTTGACGCCGACCGTGGTGTTGACGCCGACCGTCGAGCCGACACCCCCTCACGTCCCACCCCCATTTATTAAAGACAAGGGACATCACTCGGTGTCAGTCTCTCAATGTTTTTTCCCCTCTCCCCCTCCCACCCACCCCTCCCCCCCCTCCCATCCAGGGTTATGAAGCAAAGTTGAGTTAAAACAGATTCAGTCTGTAAATGCTTGTCGCGTTTAAAAATAATCAATACTGTTAGTTATGACTCATATATAAGGGATTTATAGTCAAAAACTTTGTTTTTACGGGTTTGTTTTTTAAATCCCTTATATTAACTTCACCGCCGTCTCTGTCTCTCTGTCTCTCTCTCTCTCTCTCTCTCTCTCTCTCTGTCTGTCTGTCTTGGGCTCGGCGGGCGGAAAAACAGAAGTAAAAAATGACCCACTTCCAATGATTCGATCGAACTGAAATTTGGCACACGGACCCGTCTGACCTAACAATGCTTCGTATCAAAATTTCAGATCGATCAAACGTACCGTAATTAAATTAATGCATTTTTAGTTTATCCTTATATGAGGTATGTAATTCAAAATTCACTGTTTGTTATTGTTTTTTTTTCTAGTTCCACGTGAGTTTGAGTTGACGCCGACCGTGGTGTTGACGCCGACCGTCGAGCCGACACCCCCTCACGTCCCACCCCCATTTATTAAAGACAAGGGACATCACTCGGTGTCAGTCTCTCAATGTTTTTTCCCCTCTCCCCCTCCCACCCACCCCTCCCCCCTCCCACCCAGGGTTATGAAGCAAAGTTGAGTTAAAACAGATTCAGTCTGTAAATGCTTGTCGCGTTTAAAAATAATCAATACTGTTAGTTATGACTCATATATAAGGGATTTATAGTCAAAAACTTTGTTTTTACGGGTTTGTTTTATTAAATCCCTTATATTAACTTCACCGCCGTCTCTGTCTCTCTGTCTCTCTCTCTCTCTCTCTCTCTCTCTCTGTCTGTCTGTCTTGGGCTCGGCGGGCGGAAAAACAGAAGTCAAAAATGACCCACTTCCCATGATCCGATCGAACTGAAATTTAGCACACGGACCCGTCTGACCTAACAATGCATTGTATCAAAATTTCAGATCGATCGAACGTACCGTAATTAAATTAATGCAGTTTTAGTTTATCCTTATATGAGGTATGTAATTCAAAATTCACTGTTTGTTATTGTTTTTTTTCTTACAGTTTCACGAGGGTTTGAGTTGACGCCGACCGTCGTGTTGACGCCGACCGTCGTGCCGACACCCCCTCACAACCCACCCCCATTTATTAAAGACAAGGGACATCACTCGGTGTCAGTCTGTAAATGTTTGAAAATAATCAATACTGTTAGTTATGTCTCATATATAAGGGATTTATAGTCAAAAACTTTGTTTTTACGGGTTTGTTTTATTAAATCATTTATATTAACTTCGCGGCCGTCTCTGTCTCTCATCATCTCTGTCTGTCTTGGGCTCGGCGGGCGGAAAAACAGAAGTCAAAAATGACCCACTTCCCATGATCCGATCGAACTGAAATTTGGCACACGGACCCGTCTAACCTAACAATGCATCGTATCAAAATTTCAGATCGACCGAACGTACCGTAATTAAATTAATGCATTTTTAGTTTATCCTTATATCAGGTATGTAATTTAAATTCACGGTTTGTTATTGTTTTTTTCCCACGTGAAATTTTGAGCTGACGCATTGAGGCGACCCAACGAAGCGACGGGCGCTTTTGTTTACATTTTACGTGTCACTCTGAGCTCGGTCAAGCGAATCGGTGACCAGACTTTTCCCCTCTCCCCCCCCACCCACCCCTCCCCCCACTAGGGTTATGATGCAAAGTTGAGTTAAGACAGATTCAGTCTGTAAATGTTTGAAAATAATCAATACTGTTAGTTATGACTCATATATAAGGGATTTATAGTCAAAAACTTTGTTTTTACGGGTTTGTTTTTTAAATCCCTTATATTAACTTCACCGCCGTCTCTGTCTCTCTGTCTCTCTCTCTCTCTCTCTCTCTCTCTCTCTCTGTCTGTCTGTCTTGGGCTCGGCGGGCGGAAAAACAGAAGTAAAAAATGACCCACTTCCAATGATCCGATCGAACTGAAATTTGGCACACGGACCCGTCTGACCTAACAATGCTTCGTATCAAAATTTCAGATCGATCAAACGTACCGTAATTAAATTAATGCATTTTTAGTTTATCCTTATATGAGGTATGTAATTTAAATTCACGATTTGTTATTGTTTTTTTTTGCCACGTGAAATTTTGAGCTGACGCATTGAGGCGACCCAACGAAGACGACGGGCGCTTTTGTTTACATTTTACGTGTCACTCTGAGCTCGGTCAAGCGAATCGGTGACCAGACTTTTCCCCTCTCCCCCCCACCCCCCCTCCCCCACCCACCCCTCCCCCACCCACTAGGGTTATGAAGCAAAGTTGAGTTAAGACAGATTCAGTCTGTAAATGTTTGAAAATAATCAATACTGTTAGTTATGTCTCATATATAAGTGATTTATAGTCAAAAACTTTGTTTTTACGGGTTTGTTTTATTCTTATATCCTGTATCATTGTTGGTTTGTTGTTATCATTTCTCTTTTTTATCTTGACATAACTATTTATTTTATATATTATGTCTTAATAATGTTAAAATAATGCTTCGTTCTTATGTTAGTACAGTATGTTAATTGTAGTGGCGAAGGCAGTAGCCGAAACGTTTATGTTAACTAATACTGTTGTATTAGTTAAATAATAAAGCTTAAGTTTATTGTTTTCATTACACAGTTTGACAGTCAAATTTTACATGATATAATACAAATGTTATATTATTTCAATTTAATAGCTTCACAACTAAGCATTATGTCGGGTCTGTAAAGAACTTTTTTATTAAAGGATCTCAAGTAATTATATTGAATGAGCATTTAAATTATATTTATATTTCCAGGATGCCCCGTACCAAATAGCACCAATATTGATGTATTTAATATGAAATTAATTATTGTACTTGAGTAAAATAATTTTGGAATATTACGAATAGGAACTTATGTATCAAAACATAATTATTAAAATATGTACAATTCTATGAGATACTATTAATAACTCATGTTTCTTTAAGATTTATTTGATTGTATTTTAGAAGAATAATTTACGTTATAAAATTAGAAAACAAAATTGAGTTTTAAAAAACACATTCACTTTAAATTTCAGAAAACTAGTAACTTTGTATATTTATATTAATTTGTATGCATGTATAACAATTATACAATATTCACGAGTATCTACAAGACTGTAATGAAGACAATGCAATCAAATTTATTCAAGTGCACGCCACTTGACTTCGATTGCTTAATGAATAGTACAAGGATAATTAACACAGTTGTCGAATCTCATTGTCACCAATAAGTCTATAGTCATATTGGTATTTTGTGCTCATTTTATTGAATTGTAATATAAGATTCCAGAAAATTCTTGAAATTAGTCAAATTCAGCAAAAAAAAGCAAAATTAAAAAACAAGCCTGTGTTGTCGAGATGAATAAATAAATACTTAATATTAAGTTTTAAATGTTGAAAAAGTGATCCAAATTTGACCCGTTATAAAAAAGCTCGGGATGAAACCTACACATTTAACTTCCCCACATAAGTTCTACATATTTATCTCCCCACATAAATGCTACACATTTATCTCCCCACACATAAGTGCTACACATTTATCTCCCCCACATAAGTGCTACACATTTATCTTCCACACATAAGTGCTACACATTTATCTTCCACACATAAGTGCTACAAATTTATCTCCCACACATAAGTGCTACACATTTATCTCCCACACATAAGTGCTACACATCTATCTCCCCACATAAGTGCTACACATTTATATCCCCACATAAGTGCTACACATTTATCTCCCCACATAAGAGCTACACATTTATCTCCCCACATAAGAGCTACACATTTATCTCCCCACATAAGAGCTACAAATTTATCTCCCCACATAAGAGCTACACATTTATCTCCCCACATAAGAGCTACACATTTATCTCCCAAACATAAGAGCTACACATTTATCTCCCCAACCCGTCAAAAGGGGGAGGCCTCTACGGGGCTCGGCGGATGAGTAGGGTCGCGGGCACGGACCTGACCGCGACTCGGCGACCTGAAACCAACATCTCCCGGCAAGCAATTCCAAAGTCCGACATGTTAGGTGCTAGGTGCTAGTCATATATGATTACAGTCGCTGTACGGATCTTAGACAAATCATCTTAAATGCAATGTCGATGATGAAAACCAAAGTACCCGTTGAGGGTCGGGTAAATCCGAAGCGACCGTTTCGTCCCCCTCAATTTTACTAGCAACGCCAATGAGCGGTGCCGGTTTAGGGCCAGGAGCGCAAATACGGATTTGCAGAAGGAACCGCGAAGAACGCAGCGGACGCCAGCTCTGAGGAAACCTTCCAGTGGGGGTTGCACACTAGGTAGGTCATTGATGATCCCCCGCATCGCGGCGGTCCAAAACCATTGAGACTTGTATGCTTTGCCGGGGTGGCGCCAAAGTGGTAGCGGGTCATAGTAAGGCAATTCCACCCCTCCTTGTGAGGCCAACTTAGTGGGAGGCATCCTCGACTTCTGGGGGAGGGGGCCAGATAGCTGGGAGGGTCTTGCAGGAAGATCCATGAAGAGCACTAGGCTCGGGGCTTCTGATTTTCTTCCACATGTAGGATCTCCCCAACATAAGTGCTACACATTTATCTCCCCCACATAAGTGCTACACATTTATCTCCCCACCTGAGTGCTACACATTTATCTCCCAACATAAGAGCTACACATTTATCTACCCACCTGAGTGCTACACATTTATCTTCCACACATAAGTGCTACACATTTATCTCCCCCACATAAATGCTACACATTTTCTCCCCACCTGAGTGCTACACAATTATCCCCCACACATAAGAGCTATACATTTATCTTCCCCACATAAGTGCTACACATTTATCTCCCCCACATAAGTGCTACACATTTATCTCCCCCACATATGTGCTACACATGTATCTCCCACACATAAGTGCTACACATTTATCTCCTCCACATAAATGCTACACATTTATCTCCCCACATAAATGCTACACATTTATCTCCCCCACATAAATGCTACACATTTATCTCCCCATATAAGTGCTACACATTTATCTCCCCACATAAGTGCTACACAAAAAAATAAGTTTAAGACATCAATACCGGTCCTTGAAGTAAATAGGAAAAACAAAATACACCAACAAATTGTGTAATTAAAGCAATATACTAAAACCTTATTAATAGAACAGTACAAAAGTGAAATTTTTTGCTAACACCTTTATTAGCATAAATAAATATAAGTATTTACATTAAATTTTCAAAATATATTAACTACTAAAGCATTAAAAAATATATACTTCAGCAGAGATAAAAAAAAATACATTATGTAGATATATGGGCACACAAACTTAACAAAGTGCAGAATAGAAGAAGAGACAGAAATCATTAAACTTAACAAACTACAGAATAGAAGAAGAGGCAGATATCATTAAACATAACAAAGTACAGAATATAAGAAGAGGCAGAAAGCATTAAACTTACCAAAGTACAGAATAGAAGAAGAGGCAGATATCATTAAACTTAACAAAGTACAGAATAGAAGAAGAGGCAGATATCATTAAACTTACCAAAGTACAGAATAGAAGAAGAAGCAGAATAATTAAACTTAACAAAGTACAGAATAGAAGAAGAGGCAAAAAGCATTAAACTTACCAAAGTACAGAATATAACAAGAGACAGAAAACATTAAACTTAACAAAGTACAGAATAGAAGAAGAGGCAGGAAGCATTAAACTTATTAAAGTACAGAATATAACAAGAGACAGAAAACATTAATCTTAACAAAGTACAGAATATAAGAAGAGACAGAAATCATTAAATGTTACAAATAAAAGATCAATGCTTGAAAAGGAAATCTACAATTAATTAAAATTGTAAACTCTATTAAATTCAAATGAAGCTGATGTACGATGTTATTTTATACATCTTTCTTTTATTTTTCCTCAGCTGATTGTTGCACAAAAATTCAGAATAAATCTATTGTATGCAATGCATTGATGGTACTTGCATATGAATATTGTCGAATGCTGTATTTGTGTGTTACATTTTAGTTTATTTTTACTTGACTGTTGACTGTTTTACTTAGGAAAATCTTAAAAATATTCTAAATATTATTATCTGTCGTTTGGCGTTTGTTTGAACCCGATAGATTTTATGGTTGGCGAGAAATGACAAAATACTGATATTTTTCGGGGTTTTTTTTATTTTCCGACAAATCCAGTAAATCTTTTCGGAAATTCTTTTGGCCCGTGCACATCCTTGAGACCTCCTTAACATATTTGCAAAAGACCCGAACCCTCTTTCTGGCATGGTTCAGGAGGAGATGCTGTTCAAAGCTTGAGAAGACTGGCCCGACATTTTGAATATATAAAAACAATTCCCAAAGGGAAATTGCGTTAAAAATGCTATTAAAGGCGTATCGGTGATAAGAGAACTATAATAATTCATTCAAATTTTGTTCCTCATTGAGGAACCGAAGCCAAGTGGCATGCACTTGAATAAACCAGATTAGCTTTGTCTGCATTAACAGACAACAGTATGCTGTATGTGTTGTAAAATTGTTACAAATGCATGCGTATTAAATTAAATTAAAAATTTACTAGTTTTGCTTAATATTAATTTTTACCTTTTATAAAAAATCTATTTTATTTTTCTAATTTTATATCGTAAATTATTCTTCTAAATTACAATCAAATAAAACTTATAGCAACGTGAGTTATTAATAGAATCTTATAGAATTGTAAATTATATTAAAAATTTTTTTTAATAAATAAGTTCATATTCTTAATATTCTAACAATAGTTTTCACAACAAAAATAATTAAATTGGATATTAAATAAGTCAATATTGATGCTTTGTAGTGCGGTTCTTAGTGGCAATATAAATATAATTTTAATGCGCATTCAATGTAACTACACAAGATCCTTTAGATAAGAGAGTTCTTTACAGACGCGAAATAATGCTTAGTTATGAATCTATAAAGTTAAAATTATATTATTATATTACATTAGTATTTCACGTTGTCTCACTAGTTTCACTTGTTCTTGCTCAACCTCATCATCAGCAAAGATGTCCAAAACTCAAATAACTCTTCTCTTTATTTATCATAAATTCTGGCTGCTTCACTTGTTCTAAAATCTTCTGCCCACTACTGCACTCCGGTCTCCATCTAATGCGACTGTCGTTATCCCCTCCTAATGTCCTGTCCCATAATTCTCCCCTCCTAATGTCCTGTCCCATAATTCTCCCCATCATAATGTCCAGTGCCATAATTCTCACCTCCTAATGTCCTGTTCAATATTTCTCCCCTCCTAATGTCCTGTCCCATAATTCTCCCCTCCTAATGTCCTCTCCCATAATTCTCCCCTCCTTATGGCCTGTCCCATAATTCTCCCCCTTTTGATTGTCCAACATAAATTGTTAAGTTGATGTTGATTCTTTCATCTATAAGACTGTCGTGGAGTCGGACCTGACCTTGAGAAAGTTCCCTTCAATATTCCTGGCGTCTTTCATGTACAAAATATCATCTGGTTTCTCTACACGCCCACACTAGGCCACTCACAATTATCCCTCCTGAGCTACTACACAAAATGTGTATATTTATGTTTATTGATATATGTATGCATATAAATGTCATATAAAGTTGTTTTTTTTAAATTGTACAAAAATAAAAGTTTTCTAGAATAATTTTAAATTCATCTATTATTCTGTTACACTTTATCATGTCCTTCCTATCTTAGTGAACGTTTCTCATTCTTCTCACCCATTCGTCTGCTACACTCTTCTGCAGACACACGTATTCTCTCTGTTCCTTATAAACGCAATGAGCATATCTCGTTTTGTGCCGAAAAAAATGGACTTCTTCACTTTATGAACATTTATCGTGTCTTTCTCAGCTGAAAAAAAGCATTTGACAAATGCCAAATTTCATGAAGAATTCCCGGAACTTTTGGAAAACTCTAAAACCCTGGCTTGTACTTATATTATAGTAGGTGACATGAACTTTAACTCCTTGCGTCAAAATCTAAGTGTGGTCGTGACCCCTGACCTCTGCCCCACTTTGGATAAGCTGAATAGTGCACAACGTACGGTGCTGGGCAGACATGCCCCTGTCACCCGCCTTAATGTCAGGTCAACACGGTCAGCTCCCTCGTATCCACAAAAAAGGGGGTGAACTTCGAGGAGCTAGGATGATCACTGTTTAGCACAAAAGACGGGACTGATGTCGAGACTGGTATTTCACAAGCAAACTTAGTTCACCGCCAAGCGACGTGTTGCTAAAATTGTACATCGAGCAAAGACCTTGTACTATAAACATAAAATAATGTCACATAGTACTAGTAGGAAGCTATTAAATGTATGTAATATCCTCATAGTGAGTGGCAAAGATATGGTTCTTCCCTCTTGCATTAGCAACCAGATATATTTTGACATTTTTACCAAGAAAATGCTCACATTCTAGCTGAGATTGACAAAGCGGTGTTACTACCAATTAATGTATCTCTTTCTTTTGCTTTTAGTTCAAGCTTTGACCGCCTGTTACAGAAATTGAGGTCAAAAGGGTCATTCCCAAATATAAACCAACGTCCTGTTCTCTGCGTCCGTCCCCACTCCACTTTTTGTTGAGTCATTAGATCATTTACTTCCAACAATAATATGCATGTTATTATTTGTATGTAAAGTGCCGTGTGCACAGTTCTTTACTGGGATATAGCGATACATAAATTATTAATTTATTATTATTATTATTGTTATTATTCTTATGTTAAGCTCTGTCAGCCCAGTTTCTTACTGGTGTATAGCGCTATATACAGAATCAATTATTTATTTATTTATATGTTGAAAAATTGTACTCTTAAATTTACTATTGTAAAGGCTTGTTCACACACAAAAATACCTGAATAAATACTGAATTTTGAGATAGAGAAGGAAATTTTTTAATACGATTACTATATTTAATGAAAATTATTTTTTTAACATGTTACTTTACACTTTTAAATGACCCAGTAATTTAGATATGGAAAATGAACACGTTTGTACATGGATTCTAACCTTTTAACTATGTCATTATTTATAGTCAGACGGAAGACAACAAACTATTCTCAGATGTTTACATATGTCTACATTCTCTACTGTCCATTTTATTAAAACAGATGTTATCAAATAAAAATGTCTACATTCTCCACGTTATTTTTAAGTACACAGAACAGATGTTATAAAATTGTCACTGTCTAAACTCTCTCTGTTATTAACGCCGTAGTTAAAAAGATTCTATAGTCTATAATATCTTTATTGTTAAAAAAAGTATTGAAAAACTAACAATGTTTTATATAATATTAATTCTGTATTAATCACCACACAATAAAAAGGTATTTTGTCAAATGTTATCATTGGACCTCGTGCAGATAATGGGAACTATGTTATACCAGGGGTAGGAAAATGACTTTCATTTACATTGTATTCCTACTTATTGGGATCGAAGATAAGGGGCTTGGCACTTACATAAACATGAACGATGTTGAGCACGTAAGGTAATCAATAAATGACACAAAAACATATGTAACAGTAAATTAATTTTATGGTCGTCTTTGTTTTAACTAAACACAAAATGTAAATCATTTTTCATTAAAAAGTAATTATTATTTTATTGTTAAAATGCAAAAAATAAAAAGAACAATGGGGTAATAAAAGTAACTGATACGTGTCTATTAGAATCACAATTTACATATTGATATAATTTAAAAGAAACTATTCAATCTTTTGATTAGTCTTGCATGCCACATAATCTAAAGTGCAACTTCATATTAAATAAATCAACACCAGTGCTTTTTTGTGCGGAGGTTACTGGAATTTTAATGGACATAAAATATAACGATGCAAATTTCTTTAATAACAATGGTTGCATTGTTCTTTAATGACCAAGCATAATGCACAATTCATCATCTGTATGTTTAAAAAATGTATTTATATTGTAAATGTGTACTATAAGAATAATACTGTTAAGATGAAAATAATAAAGTTATCGAATCTGCTTATTTTTAAATCATTTTCTAAAAATTCTAAAAACACACACGCCCGCACACACACACATACACACACACATACACACACATACATACACACAAAGTAAATAAAGCTGCATACAAAGAATACTAATGCACTCAAGGCTGCATGAAAAAGAAATATCTTCAAAATTTATTTTTCAAAATAATTAAACAACAATCAAATATTTCTTGAAACGATCAACGTAGCTTATGTCCACCGTAATGTCTTTAGGATAAAGACATTTAGACATTAAAGATTGTTAATGTTGTCGTTAGGATATGAATGTCTTAAATTGAATGCTTTGATGAGTATATTATGTGTGTTACTATTTTTATGAACCAATGTGAGCCCAGAAGTCTAACGAGGTACTGCGCTATAAAATGTATCAAATTGTTATTCTTTTTATTATTATTATTATCATTATTAACATTGGTATATATTTTTGTATATTTTACAGAGTATCTGTCTTTTCTTTGTATATAAAATTTTTAACAATTATTTGTATCTGACTAGTCTTTGGTTTGATACAATAAGTTTTTAATTGTTTTAAGCTTAGACTTTAGACACGTGTTTAATCGAACTTGCATTGTTTCACTTTTTAGCTTTTTCATTATCTTACAAAATACTAGAATTTCTTAAACATTCTTTTCGTTGCAGGAACATTTCAAGGCATAATACAAATTGAAGAATTAATAATGATCCTTACAACCTTCACTATAATATGTTGGATCCCTTTTCCGACTATTTAATGAATCTCTTAAAAATCCTCATCTATATCAAAAGACTTAAATTTGTGTTACTAAACATATATTATGGTAGAAAATGGCATTATGTTTCAATCAAATAAAAATATAATAAAAATCCACGATAAGTCAGCTTGATGGCAGTTTGTGTAAGTATGAGTAGCCTGTGGTCAGATAGTTTTCATTTTGTGTAAGCACGAGTAGCCTGTGGTCGTAGAAAACGTGCAGTGTTAAACCCCTCAGCTGGTCCTAGATACTATTGAAATAGTGAAAAACAGATCTGGAAAAAACAAAAACAAAAACATTATTTTGTGGGGTTACGATACACATATTAATTTAAAAAGTTTTAATAAAATGTGTGCAATAAAATTGTGTGCAAGAAGTGAACAATATTGTTGCAAGGAATATGGTGTGATCATAATTATTCATCATAAAAATTAAGTCTCTTAAAGTAAGCTGTAATCGTGAATTCATGTGAACACAGAAGAAGACGTGTCACTAATACAATAAAATATATATTTTATCCTGTGATGTAGCTAGTTGACAGTCTGTGTTAGCACGAGTAGCATGTGATGTAGCTAGTTGACAGTCTGTGTTAGCTAGAGTAGACTGTGGAGTAGCTAGTTGACAGTCTGTGTTAGCTAGAGTAGACTGTGATGTAGCTAGTTGACAGTCTATGTTAGAACGAGTAGCATGTGATGTAGTTAGTTGACAGTCTGTGTTAGCACGAGTAGCCTGTGATGTAGCTAGTTGACAGTCTGTGTTAGCACGAGTAGCCTGTGATGTAGCTAGTTGACAGTCTGTGTTAGCACGAGTAGCCTGTGATGTAGCTAGTTGACAGTCTGTGTTAGCACGAGTAGCCTGTGATGTAGCTAGTTGACAGTCTATGTTAGAACGAGTAGCCTGTGATGTAGCTAGTTGACAGTCTGTGTTAGCTAGAGTAGACTGTGGTGTAGCTAGTTGACAGTATGTGTTAGCCCGAGTAGCCTGTGGTGTAGCTAGTTGACAGTCTATGTTAGCAAGAGTAGCCTGTGATGTAGCTAGTTTACAGTCTGCGTTAGCACGAGTAGCCTGTGATGTAGCTATATTACAGTCTGTGTTAGCACGAGTATCCTGTGGTGTAGCTAGTTGACAGTTTGTGTTAGCAAGAGTAGCCTGTGGTGTAGCTAATTGACAGTTTGTGATAGCACGAGTAGCCTGTGGTGTAGCTAGTTGACAGTTTGTGTTAGCAAGAGTAGCCTGTGGTCAGCTAGTTTACAGTTTGTGTACGCACGAGTATCCGGTGGTCAGTGAGTTGACATTTTGTGTTAGCACGAGTAGCCTGTGATGACTCTAGTTGACAGTCTGTGTTAGCACGAGTAGCCTGTGATGTAGCTAGTTGACAGTCTATGTTAGCACGAGTAGCCTGTGATGTACCTAGTTGACAGTCTATCTTAGCACGAGTAGCCTGTGATGTAGCTACTTGACAGTCTATGTTAGCACGAGTAGCCTGTGATGTAGCTAGTTGACAGTCTATGTTAGAACGAGTAGCCTGTGATGTAGCTAGTTGACAGTCTATGTTAGAACGAGTAGCCTGTGGTGTAGCTAGTTGACAGTCTATGATAGCACGAGTAGCCTGTGGTGTAGCTAGTTGACAGTCTGTGTTAGCACGAGTAGCCTGTGATGTAGCTAGTTGACAGTCTGTGTTAGCACGAGTAGCCTGTGATGTAGCTAGTTGACAGTCTGTGTTAGCACGAGTGGCCTGTGATGTAGTTAGTTGACAGTCTGTGTTAGCACGAGTAGCCTGTGATGTAGCTAGTTGACAGTCTGTGTTAGCACGAGTAGCCTGTGATGTAGCTAGTTGACAGTCTGTGTTAGCACGAGTGGCCTGTGATGTAGTTAGTTGACAGTCTGTGTTAGCACGAGTGGCCTGTGATGTAGCTAGTTGACAGTCTATGTTAGCACGAGTAGCCTGTGGTCGTAGAAAACGTGCAGTGTAAAACACTTCAGCTATTCCTAGATAGTATTGAAATTGTGAAAAAACAGATCCGTAAAAAACAACAAAAATATTATTTTGTGAGTTCACAATACACATGTTAATTTAAAACGTTATTACAAATTATCTACACTAAAATTGTGTGCAAGAACTTGAACAATACTGTTGCAAGGAACAATAGTGTGATAATAATTATTCATCATAGAAATTAAGTCTCTTAAAGTAAGCTGTAATCATGAATTCATGTGAACATAAAAGAAGACGTGCCACTAATACAATAAAATATTTATTTTATCCTCAAGCACTATCTAACCATCTAACAGGTCGTGAGTTGCCATGAGTTAAGAAAGAAAAAAATTCAAAGAAACAAATGAGTATAGATATAAAAAAAATATGCCACAAAGTTTCATGTAAGTGTACACCACAGCTTTACAAAGTTTCATGGTGATCGGATAAATAATATATTTAAAGCTTATATAAAATATACATTAAATGCCTATGGCTAACAATGAGTCGCACTTTTGAAAGAAAAAAAACATATTGTCATTTTACTCACATTATCAGAGCTATCGGTTGCATTAAACAATATTTATAAAGCCTATATCAGAAAATAATAACCTTAAGGTCCCTTGTATCTAATCGGTGAAAGATGTAAATTCCATTACCAATATACATTTAACAAAGGTTCATGATGTATATGCGGCGTGTTTTTATTTTTTTCAAGATTGTGTAAAATTAAATGGGAATAAAGAAATAAACCTTTACAAAATAATTTTACATAACATTATTCTGTAGTAATAGATCCAAATAACTATATCCAAAATTCAAGAAATAATTAATCGGTCTTTAATTACTTAATTTTTAAATCAGTCTATCTACATACAGTTTTATTTACTAATAATTAGATCAGAAATAGGTATGTAGTTATCTAAGCAACACAGAAAATGTAAATTAATGGGAATATTATTTCTACTCTCATGTTCCTTTTTGTAATGAACATTATAACATCTTAAAATAACATGAACTAGGGAAATCACATTGTTTTAATTGGAATCAGCATGAACCGGGGTTAGAGAACACTTGCAATTTATAGATATGGTATTCTGTAGCGGTGCTACCGACGTCAAGTGGCGTGCCACTTATATATATTACCGATATGCAGCAACGAAAAGGTTCGTTTGTGAAACAATTAGACATGCACATAAATAACAGTTAATAACTTAGTTTTTTAGTTTTCATATCTTTTTATAAAAACACTTGTTTAAATCTATATCGTAATACAATTTAATATTTCTTTTATTGTTTTATCTTCCATACTTTAAGCATATTTTAAGCAATGCAAATTAATAATAACATGACTCACAAATAAAAAAATTAATTTAAAAATTCAGACTATAGCCATCTTCTCATTCATCTTGCCAGCTAATGTTTCACAATTACAAAGACATATTTAATAATTAAATATTTAAAAAATCTTTTTTATCTAAATGTACACGCTTTTAACATAATCACTACTTTTAGTTATGTGTCATATATAAGGGATTTATAGTCAAAAACTTTGTTTTTACAGCTATTTTTTAAAACTTATAATAAAAACTCTTTAAAATTCACGTCTGAAGCCCACACATCTTTTTTACCACTATTTTTTTTTATACCAAACACCTCATAAGCGCCCGCCCAACGTTTTATACCACGGTGTTATATTAAGAGGTGAACTCATGGATGTCAACAAAGCAGACGGGTATCGATGCTTATATATAGACTATAGATAAACTAAAAATGCAATAATTTCAATACGGTATATTCGATCGATCTGAAATTTTAATACAATGCATTCTCATCCAAGATCTATCTGTGGTAAAAATTTTAGATCTCTAGGACCATCAGAAGTGGTATAATTTAACTTTTCAAGTTTTGAAGGAAGGATGGATGGATGGAAGGATGGATGGATACAACATACAAACATTGTGACTTAAATAAAAGCGTGTAAAATAAGCATGTACCGGTGCATTTTGGGGCTGTGATGAACTGAGAAATTAATACAATTTTATTTCTTCTGATCCGCTGGACAACTAATTTATTCCTCACCAGTGATTAGCCCTAGCCTGATGGAACTCTTTCAGCCATAATTCTTGAGCTAAGTTTTCCCAGATTATCAATATGTGTGATTTATGCGGTTCTAGAGAGTTTCTTAACTGAGATAAAAACATTTCCATACGACATACGATAATCAATAAGTTGTCGTAGCACATGTAATATTTTGAAGTTTTTATCATTAGACATTATTTATTATATGATTGATGTTTGGTTGATAAATATATATATATATATATATATATATATATATA
>CALYLW010002513.1:0-36706 GCA_944989445.1 Ampullaceana balthica
CGCCGTAGGCGCCCTTAAAAAAAGAGGGCGCCGCAGGCGTCACGGCGCCGCAGCACGAACTAGTCAAAATAATAAAAAGGCTTTTACCATGTCATACTAACACGAGTACATAGTTTAGCCTCTCTAGTTTATCCAGAATCTGCGTGTGGTTTCCGAGCTGGTTGGTCTACCGTACACATTGTGTTCTCCATACGTCAGCTCAATGAAAAATGCAGAGCAGAGAGCAGCAGATGGCTTTATACATTGCCTTTGTTGATATTACAAAAGCCTTTGATTTAGTCAGTCGCAACGGGCTTTTTTCAAATCCTGGAAAAAGTTGGCTGTCCCTTACACCTACTCGCCATCACCAGACATTTCCATGAAAATATGCAGGGCACAGTGCAGTTCGATGGAGTTACCTCAGAAGCCTTTTTCAGTCAGCATTGGTGTTAAACAGAGTTGTGAACTCGCACCACAACTGTTTTCAATATTCTTCTCTGTACTGCTTCGATACACATTAAAAGATAGCAGAGATGAAATATGGTTACACACCAGAGCTGATGGGAGTACTTTACAACACTGCTCGCCTCTGAGCCAAAACCAACACAAAACGACAGATGTCTTAATTTGCGAACTACTTTTTGCGTATGATGCAGCACTGATAGCACACACAGGCACTGATTTACAACAACTAGTATTAAGCTGCCCCAACGCCTGCAATGAATACGGTCTGCAAATCATCTTGAAAAAGACAAACATCATGTACCAAAAAACATGATATCCTCCTACCATCAACATCGACAATCAAAACTTGGAGGTTTTGGACAGCCTCACCTACTTGGGATCCAAGGGTCTCGTATACAATGCCCATCGATGACGAAATAAACAGTAGAATTGGCAAGGTAGCTGCCACAATGTCTAAACTAAATAAATGGGCTTGGCAAAACACCAAGCTAAGGGAGAAAACTAAACTTTGTGTCTATCGAGAATGCGTCATTAGTACGCTGCTATACGGGAGCGAGACATGGACCTCTCACACATCTCATGAGCGCAGCTTAATAGCTTCCACTTGAGATGCCTGTGTAGCGATCTTGGCATTAAATGGCAAGACAAGGTGTTAAATAGTGAGGTCCTGATGCGTGCCAATATCAAGGCCTTTTATTTATCCTTAGTGAACGACGTCTTAGCTGGCTAGGACACGTAAAAAGAATGAGCCCGTTTCGCATCTCAAAGGACCTTTTATATGGATAACTGGTATCAGGAAAGAGGAACACAGGCCACTTACATCTCCTATTTTAAGATGTATGCCAGAGACATGAAAGCAGCCATTAATGCGCACAAGTGTCTGGGAGTATAAGGCAGAAGACCGATCTACGTTGCGCAAAGTTCTCAAAGAGGACGTCATAATAGCGTGGATGGAGGAGGTTACAGACAGAAGAGCTAGGAGAAATGCCAAAATATTGGGAAGCACAGAACTCGTGTACAAAAGCTGTGGTAAAGACTGTCACTCAAGAATAGTAATGTACAGCCGCACGAGGAAATGCAAGCCAACCCAAAGTGATGCACCATTGTCTCACGAGATTGAAGGATGCCGATTATACACCAGCCTTTGGCTGTGATAAAGGTAATTCAAATAAATTTCCAACATAATTTACAAAAGACATGGCCGTCTTAAAGTTTCTTAACAATCACAACATGATAAAAGCATGAAATTAATGTATTTTCGTCATAGTCCAGTAGTTATATAGAGCAAAGTCTGCGCACACCATCGCATGTCCGCGATTAAGTTCTAGAAAAAAACAATAATTTGTTTTCTATGCTTTACGTCATACCACGACAGTTACGCCTCTGGAAACGTCTTGTCAATGAGCAGCTCTTTTAAGCTACACATGACATCCTGGTTCAAGAGCGTCCACTTTTTAATAATGAATCTTGGACTTTAGACGATGGCCATTTTTTAATTGCAGAGATCGCCTACCTTTGTGTACCCGGGGAGTGCTACTGACCGTGTCTGCAACCTAAACGAGATATACTCTAACATCAACAATGATGACTGACACTGTTTGCGGTGAATAGCATGAATATTCACCACTAAATTATTTCCAATCACGTATCATGGGCAAAGATACTAGATTTCAGCGCACAGACTATCTTTTTTACGCTCTCTCGATGTATGAGTATCATCGTATTCAGAACAATATCAACGTTTGCGGTAAGAAAATTCAACATAACAATACGGTTGCGGATGATATTCATCTCTATGTCAAGAATTTGCGTGGCTCAATGGCCTATTGGAATACTGCTCTGAGTGAGCTTGGCGTGGCTCAATGGCCTATTGGAATACTGCTCTGAGTGGACTTGGCGTGGCTCAATGGCCTATTGGAATACTGCTCTGAGTGAGCTTGGCGTGGCTCAATGGCCTATTGGAATACTGCTCTGAGTGGACTTGGCGTGGCTCAATGGCCTATTGGAATACTGCTCTGAGTGGACTTGGCGTGGCTCAATGGCCTATTGGAATACTGCTCTGAGTGGACTTGGCGTGGCTCAATGGCCTATTGGAATACTGCTCTGAGTGGACTTGGCGTGGCTCAATGGCCTATTGGAATACTGCTCTGAGTGGACTTGGCGTGGCTCAATGGCCTATTGGAATACTGCTCTGAGTGACTTGGCGTGGCTCAATGGCCTATTGGAATACTGCTCTGAGTGAACTTGGCGTGGCTCAATGGCCTATTGGAATACTGCTCTGAGTGAACTTGGCGTGGCTCAATGGCCTATTGGAATACTGCTCTGAGTGAGCTTGGCGTGGCTCAATGGCCTATTGGAATACTGCTCTGAGTGAGCTTGGCGTGGCTCAATGGCCTATTGGAATACTGCTCTGAGTGAGCTTGGCGTGGCTCAATGGCCTATTGGAATACTGCTCTGAGTGAGCTTGGCGTGGCTCAATGGCCTATTGGAATACTGCTCTGAGTGGACTTGGCGTGGCTCAATGGCCTATTGGAATACTGCTCTGAGTGGACTTGGCGTGGCTCAATGGCCTATTGGAATACTGCTCTGAGTGGACTTGGCGTGGCTCAATGGCCTATTGGAATACTGCTCTGAGTGAGCTTGGCGTGGCTCAATGGCCTATTGGAATACTGCTCTGAGTGAACTTGGCGTGGCTCAATGGCCTATTGGAATACTGCTCTGAGTGACTTGGCGTGGCTCAATGGCCTATTGGAATACTGCTCTGAGTGAACTTGGCGTGGCTCAATGGCCTATTGGAATACTGCTCTGAGTGACTTGGCGTGGCTCAATGGCCTATTGGAATACTGCTCTGAGTGACTTGGCGTGGCTCAATGGCCTATTGGAATACTGCTCTGAGTGAGACTTGGCGTGGCTCAATGGCCTATTGGAATACTGCTCTGAGTGGACTTGGCGTGGCTCAATGGCCTATTGGAATACTGCTCTGAGTGACTTGGCGTGGCTCAATGGCCTATTGGAATACTGCTCTGAGTGACTTGGCGTGGCTCAATGGCCTATTGGAATACTGCTCTGAGTGACTTGGCGTGGCTCAATGGCCTATTGGAATACTGCTCTGAGTGAGCTTGGCGTGGCTCAATGGCCTATTGGAATACTGCTCTGAGTGGACTTGGCGTGGCTCAATGGCCTATTGGAATACTGCTCTGAGTGGACTTGGCGTGGCTCAATGGCCTATTGGAATACTGCTCTGAGTGAGCTTGGCGTGGCTCAATGGCCTATTGGAATACTGCTCTGAGTGGACTTGGCGTGGCTCAATGGCCTATTGGAATACTGCTCTGAGTGAGCTTGGCGTGGCTCAATGGCCTATTGGAATACTGCTCTGAGTGAGCTTGGCGTGGCTCAATGGCCTATTGGAATACTGCTCTGAGTGAGCTTGGCGTGGCTCAATGGCCTATTGGAATACTGCTCTGAGTGGACTTGGCGTGGCTCAATGGCCTATTGGAATACTGCTCTGAGTGGACTTGGCGTGGCTCAATGGCCTATTGGAATACTGCTCTGAGTGAGCTTGGCGTGGCTCAATGGCCTATTGGAATACTGCTCTGAGTGAGCTTGGCGTGGCTCAATGGCCTATTGGAATACTGCTCTGAGTGAGCTTGGCGTGGCTCAATGGCCTATTGGAATACTGCTCTGAGTGAGCTTGGCGTGGCTCAATGGCCTATTGGAATACTGCTCTGAGTGGACTTGGCGTGGCTCAATGGCCTATTGGAATACTGCTCTGAGTGGACTTGGCGTGGCTCAATGGCCTATTGGAATACTGCTCTGAGTGGACTTGGCGTGGCTCAATGGCCTATTGGAATACTGCTCTGAGTGACTTGGCGTGGCTCAATGGCCTATTGGAATACTGCTCTGAGTGGACTTGGCGTGGCTCAATGGCCTATTGGAATACTGCTCTGAGTGGACTTGGCGTGGCTCAATGGCCTATTGGAATACTGCTCTGAGTGGACTTGGCGTGGCTCAATGGCCTATTGGAATACTGCTCTGAGTGGACTTGGCGTGGCTCAATGGCCTATTGGAATACTGCTCTGAGTGGACTTGGCGTGGCTCAATGGCCTATTGGAATACTGCTCTGAGTGGACTTGGCGTGGCTCAATGGCCTATTGGAATACTGCTCTGAGTGGACTTGTTGCACAAATCCGATGTTTAGGACCGCCACATTACTTCCTCACTTTCAGCTGCAATGATCTTCATTGGGAAGACATGATTATAGCATTATTGCACAGTGATGGCGCTCCTAACAAAAATCCGAAGGATGTAAGTACATATGATGCACAGAAACTCGTGGAAAAGTATCCAGTCGTCGTAAGCCGCCACTTCATGATTCGAGTCAATGCACTCATGTCTTTGTTGAAATCAGATGAAACAACTCTTGGAGGTAAACTAATTGATTTTTGGTGGCGCATTGAGTTCCAAAACAGAGGTTCTCCACACCTTCACATGCTTGTTTGGATAGAAGGAACTCCAGATTTTAATACTCCTGAGGGCATTTCTCGAATTGATGAGGTGTTGACGTGTGAGGTACCTAAAGATCCTGAATTGAAAGCTCTTGTAAATGGTGTACAACGACATCATCACACGCATACGTGTCACAAGAACCATTCCATAGACTGTCGGTTCAACTATCCTCGAATTCCAAGTGACCGAACTCACATAGTTGCCAATACATCGGATGAATTCATTAAAAACGGTGGTCGCATATGTATCTTGAAACGTAAACCCGGTGAAGAATTCATTAACAACTATAACATCAAGTTATTAAAGTTTTGGATGGGAAATATGGACATTCAACCATGTGGAAACAACGAGTCTGTTGCAATGTATGTGGCAAAATATTGTTCGAAAAATGAGCCAACAGAGATGTCAGCAGGTTTGAGGGAAGCAATAAAAAAAATTCGACAAGAAGAAAGCAGCACTTCCACAAAGCTCTTCAAGATATGTATGAAAATTCTTCATGAACGCCAAGTATCTGCATGCGAATGTGTATTTCGCTTGTGTCATCTTGTCTTAAAGCAGTCTTCTCGAAGATGCGTCTTTATCAACACGCGCAAACCAGAACAACGCTATAAAGTGCTCCGTTTTATCAATGATGCTGCAACTGGCTACTGTAAAGATATTATTGAAAGATATGTGCAGCGTCCCCGTGATCCACACCCTTCATATAAATTTGAACAGATGTCACTTATGGAGTTTGCCATGTTGTTTGAACCTCATTATGGTAAGGCTTCTGCGAACGAAGATGATGGTGATCAAGATGCATACGATGACCCCCTAGTATTTCGACCATTACCTATGCTGACCTTATTAGACGGGACAAAAATGAAGATCAGAAATCGTCCCGCCGTAGTACGAGTGCCTAACTTTCGAGAAGCTAATGATCCCGAAAATTACTATTACAGTCTTCTTGCACAATATGTTCCGTTCCGAACTGAGAATGAACTGTTAAGAAAACCCGACGGTTCAAACTACAACTCACCAAAAGAAGCATTCCTTGCGACAGAAGCCAAGCTGAGGGCAGCTAATGCATATATGGAAATTCATCGCACTCGAGACCGTCAGTTAGATAATGCACTCAATCGTGCTAATGCTTTCATTCAATTGGAAGATCCAAATATCGAAGACGACATCGATGATATTGAACAAGACGAACATGATATCAGGCCAACTGAGGACGAGTTCCAAGCATCATTAGCAAAGGCGAATGTTGGCCAAAGAGATCTTTTTAACTTTATCACACAAAGTATCAAAAGACAACAACAGGGATCATCTGACCGAGTAAGAATTCATGTTACTGGTGGTGCCGGATCGGGAAAAACGTTCGCCCTGAACCTTGTCAAGGAAATATTCATTCGTTGCTATAACGGAGATATGGATTCAGTCAAAGTCGCTGCTCTTACTGGTGTCGCGGCAAAGTTGATAAACGGCCGCACACTTCACTCTATGTTTAAATTGCCGGTACAGCGCGATGGAAAGATATTAAGATTGCCAAATCTCACTGGCATTTACTTAAAAAATTTGCGATTACAATGGCGGAAAACAGAATTACTGATTATTGATGAGATCTCAATGGTTCCCTACGAAATGCTGGATCATTTAAACTCACGATTGCAACAGATTAAAAACAGTGATGTATATTTTGGTGGAATAAATGTTTTGCTTTTTGGTGACTTAATGCAACTACCACCCGTGAGAGGAAGTCCAGTGTTTCATCAACCGAAAAGTTTCGAACCCGCAGATCATTTATGGCGAACGCTTTCGTTTTGTGAACTCACTCAAAATATGCGCCAACGAGGAGACACAACTTTTATAGAGCTCTTAAATGATCTACGAATAGGTGAGTTGAAGCCGCAACATTTGAGCATTCTCCTTAAAAAGGTCGAAAAAAATCTCAGCGGTGAATTTGCGGTTGGGAAAGCGCTGAGAATAGATCCAACAAACGATTTGGCAGATTCCCATAATGATCAAGCTCTTCAACATCATCAGTTACAAGGCCAACCAATGATTAAACTTAAAGCAGTTGACCGAATCTCTGACGCCATCAAAGATATAAGCAATATTGCTATTGAAAGGCTTATTCCAGAAGATATCAACAAGACTGGCGGCTTGCCAAGCACTCTGGTGATATTTGAAGGTGCGCGAGTCATGCTTCATTATAATGTCGACACAAGTAAAGGACTGGTTAATGGAGCCATGGGTGAAGTCATCCAAAGTATTTGGCCACTATATCGCAGAGCGCAAATTTACGCAAAAGATTTGCCAAAATTGAAAATAAATTTCTTTGGGATTGGTGAACACATCATCGAGCCAATGACAGTTGAGTTTCCAGCAAAGTTATCAGCCGGAACAGCAGAAAGGCGAATGCTGCCACTCATCCTTTGTTGGGCTGTGAACATTCACAAAATGCAAGGATCAACAGTCGATCATGCAGTAATTAACTTGGGTTCGAAGATTTTCGCTAAAGGCCAGGCTTATGTTGCTTTAAGTCGAGCAAGAGCTCTTAAAGGAATTCGATTAGAGGAACTCGACTGTTCAAAGATTCAAGATAAGTCATTTTGTAATTTGCCAGCATTGGCAGAATTAGAAAGAATGCGCGAGCTTCCTGACTACCGTAGTAATATTTAAAGACTGAGAAAGAACATTCTGACACAAAACAACAAAGTGAAGAATCACGAGTGTCTTATGAATCCCGTCTCATCAAACAACGGCAATCTAATGCAATACGACCAAGTGAAGAATCGTCAAGAAACATCGGCAAATCTAATGCAAAACGACGAAGTGAAGAATCACCAGTGTCTTATGAATCCCGTCTCATCAAACAACGGCAATCTAATGCAAAACAACGAAGTGAAGAATCACAAGTGTCTTATGAATCCCGTCTCATCAAACAACGGCAATCTAATGCAAAACAACGAAGTGAAGAATCACCAGTGTCTTATGAATCCCGTCTCATCAAACAACGGCAATCTAATGCAAAACGACGAAGTGAAGAATCACCAGTGTCTTATGAATCCCGTCTCAAGAAACACCGGCAACCTAATGCAAAACAACAATGTAAAGAATCGTCAAGAAACATCGGCATCTAATATAAAACGTCGAAGTGAAGAATCACCAGTGTCTCATGAATCCCACCCGTCTCATCAAACAATGGCAATCTAATGCAAAACGACGAAGTGAAGAATCACCAGTGTCTCATGAATCCCACCCGTCTCATCAAACAATGGCAATCTAATGCAAAACGACGAAGTGAAGAATCACCAGTGTCTCATGAATCCCACCCGTCTCATCAAACAATGGCAATCTAATGCAAAACGACGAAGTGAAGAATCACCAGTGTCTCATGAATCCCACCCGTCTCATCAAACAATGGCAATCTAATGCAAAACGACGAAGTGAAGAATCACCAGTGTCTCATGAATCCCACCCGTCTCATCAAACAATGGCAATCTAATGCAAAACGACGAAGTGAAGAATCACCAGTGTCTCATGAATCCCACCCGTCTCATCAAACAATGGCAATCTAATGCAAAACGACGAAGTGAAGAATCACCAGTGTCTCATGAATCCCACCCGTCTCATCAAACAATGGCAATCTAATGCAAAACGACGAAGTGAAGAATCACCAGTGTCCCGTGAATCCCATCTCAAGAAACACCGGCAATCTAATGCAAAACGACGAAGTGAAGAATCACTAGTGTCCCGTGAATCCCATCTCAAGAAACACCGGCAATCTAATGCAAAACGAGGACGTGAAGAATCAACAGTGTCACGTGATTCTCGCTTTCACAAGATCGTCATTTTAATTTTCAGGAAAAAGACAGATGAACGTATTACTGGAAGTTTTTAAACCCTAAAGTAATACATTTTGTTTACGCTGATGGTATTTGTGAAGTTTGTCACAAAACTTTGCTATCCAAACCAAGTATCCAATTACACGATTCAACAAAATCTTCTCGATTATCTTCCCGTGGCGTTGTCCAGCAAAGACTCATTGCTTTTTCGTCACCGTTGTAAAACTCATTTGATGTAAAAAAAACGACAACCTGTCCATCTAAAGCGTACTGGAACAATCTTGATCCTGGAGTTATTCCACTTGATATCGCAATTTTAACACCAGTGGAGGTTCATTTGCTATCTCGAATCCTATCTTTTATTGAAGATCATAAAGTATGATTGTGTGTCTGGACAGTACGGCTTCAAAGGTCAAGCAATTTTGTTTGCTCAGGATATCTTGCGAGGTGACAGAAAAGTGCCCCCATGTTACCGCGATCTCCTGATTCTGCTGGCCTAATCGTTGTAACTGAGTCATTAGACAATCTTGACATAACTCGAGAATTCGAGATCTCTCATGAAAATGTAAGCGACGTAATAGAATGGTATAAATAAAATAATCCTCTTTATTGTGATGTATGGATGTGGGGGGAGGAGGGAAGGGTAATTTGTGGCACTTTATTACCCGAGGGGTGTTATGTCTGATCTTTCAATGATTTACGGGAACTACCTTGATTACGTATTGTGGTTACTTGGATTTCCAAATGGAAAATGTAGTAAGTACCTAAGTTCATTCCGGGTAGAAAGGCAATTGGTCAACCATGCCATTATGTCATCTCACAGTAGTAACTAAATATTTACAAACTGTCTCTGGTAAGCCAGTCTTTTCGATGTGTACCTAATGCCAACATTCAGTTATTACGGTCTGTAGTTTGGAAACTATCGCTTGCCTTGGCTGCCCTCAGCACCTACCATATCCTAAACACCTGGATAATATCCCCTCAGCAGCTACCATATTCTAAACATCTGGATAATCTCCCCTCACCAGCTACCATATTATAAACATCTGGATAATCTCCCCTCACCAGCTACCATATTCTAAACATCTGGATAATCTCCCCTCACCAGCTACCATATTCTAAACATCTGGATAATCTCCCCTCACCAGCTACCATATTCTGAACACCTGGATACTCTGCACCCCTACCAACACTCTTGTATTATAACAGTCAGGTACCCGTGTGGAGCTAATGTCTTGTATTATAACAGTCAGGTACCCGCGTGGAGCTAATGCCCTGAAATCATTTTGAAATATAATTAAACTCTATTACAACCTCAACTTTTCAAATAATAAAAAAAAACTGCTTCATATGGGTAGGCAATTGAGAGATAATTATAATCTATATTAAAATAGTTTGTCAATCAGTTGAATCCCTTAAAATTGCTTTATTTTTTGTTGGTGTTAATTATCGTTTTCATATAACGTCTTACAGAATTATTTGGTTTTCGTGCTTAGAGATTGACACTGTTTGAGAACCACTGGACCGAATTATGTTTTTGTTTTATTTCATGTTTGTTTGTTTTAAAATAAATATTTTATGGTCATGAATATTGTTCAATAACACGATGAGCGAGATGTGTAGTGTGGTTCTATTGTATTGAACTAAAAAATCCTTAAATAACTATAACTACGTCCCTAGGGATAGAACTGATGGTGAAGCGAATTATATTTTTAAAAGAACAACTCTTTTTTAAAAAAAATTTCGCACCCATATTTGGAAACGCTTTTACCTATATGAAATATTTCTTTGTTTGATTACAAATGAAAATTCGCACCCTGACCTCAAAATATATTAAGTGAGTTCACCAGCAGCGAATTGTGATACTTGATGTAAATAGTGAAGCGCAAACATGTGTTATAAGAGGGGCAACTCCTGAACTTTATTTAAATACGGGTTCATCAAGGGTTGACATCTCGAAGAATCATACTCAGATTTGATTGTGATTACTTATTTAATTAATTCACTAAATTATGATATTAATGTCATTGCATATCTGATCGACTGTTAATGATATCATCAAACTGGGCCTGATACTTTTGTTGTTTGAATAAATGTTTAAAAAACATAATGACGCTGTTTGTTCTACTTGGTTTGATTTGTGTTCAGGTGAAGTGCCTCTGGGAGAAATGACCAACTTTAATCAACATGTGGACACATTTCCTTGCGTCCACTCCACAAAACAGTCAGGTTAACTCCCCAACAAAGTGTAACAATTATTGCTGAGGCTTATTTTAAGTATTGTTATACTATACTATCCTGGTTAGAAGCATACTCAGTAGTCATTACATTTTATCACTATTTTAGGGATCGATACTTAGTGGAATGCCACTTCAATAGTAGCATTAGATCGTCTACATTTGCGATGAAGTATTGTATTTTTAAAAGATATATATCAAACATATGCATATTTATTTATTAGTTTAATTTTTTACATCTTTATTACTTAATAGGACCTTTTCTATATAATACTGATTAAAAATAATAATTATTAACATAAGGTTTATTGAATTTATACATAATATAAATTTGGTTTATACAAATTTACTATTTCCTGAATTTACTGTATCATAAACTTGAAAATTTATATTTAAAAACTTTTGATCGATTTTTAACCCACTTGCTCGCAAGATAGCGAGCTGAAATTTTGCAGGCAGTTTCGTACCAATGATAAAAACAATGTATCAAACTTTCAGATCGATCGCATGTACCGTAATTAAATTATTGATTTTTTAGATTATTTTATTTATTCCTATGTATCATGCTATTTTTTGAGATAGAGCGTCGCGGTGCGTATTATATTGAACAACCTTTCTCTCGCGCAATAAGGTGCGTATTTTACTGACAACACTTTTTATAAACCTATTCCTGATCGGTGCGCATTATATTAAACACGTTTTACGACACAACTGCAATTTTGTATTTTTGGATGGTCTTGCGCTGCGTGTTATAATGAACATTCTTTTAGTTACGTCTCATACGTAAAGGATTTATAGTCAAAAACTTGGTTTTTTACGGGTTGTTTTTATTAAATCCTTTATATTAACTCGTGGTGTCTGCGGCCGACCGACCGACCTTGCTTGCTTGCTTGCTTGTCGCCAAAACTTTTGATTGTTTTTTAACCCACTTGCTCGCAAGATAGCGAGCTGAAATTTTGCAGGCAGTTTCGTACCAATGATAAAAACAATGTATCAAACTTTCAGATCGATCGCATGTACCGTAATTAAATTATTGATTTTTTAGATTATTTTATTTATTCCTATGTATCATGCTATTTTTTGAGATAGAGCGTCGCGGTGCGTATTATATTGAACAACCTTTCTCTCGCGCAATAAGGTGCGTATTTTACTGACAATACTTTTTATAAACCTATTCCTGATCGGTGCGCATTATATTAAACACGTTTTACGACACAACTGCAATTTTGTATTTTTGGATGGTCTTGCGCTGCGTGTTATAATGAACATTCTTTTAG
This sequence comes from Ampullaceana balthica, assembly GCA_944989445.1. Lineage (NCBI taxonomy): Eukaryota > Metazoa > Mollusca > Gastropoda > Lymnaeidae > Ampullaceana > Ampullaceana balthica. Next base: position 12,295 of record CALYLW010002513.1, read on the forward strand.
TTACGTCTCATATGTAAAGGATTTATAGTCAAAAACTTGGTTTTTTACGGGTTGTTTTTTTTAAATCCTTTATATTAACTCGTGGTGTCTGCACCCTTGATTGCTTGATTGCTTGCTTGTCGCCAAAACGTTTGATCGATTTGTAACCCACTTGCTCGTAAGCTAGCGAGCTGAAATTTTGCAGGCAGTTTTGTACCGATAATAAAAACAATGTATCAAAATTTCAGATCAATCGCATGTACCGTTATTAAATTATTTATTTATTAGATTATTTTTTTTATTCCTATGTATCGTACTATTTTTGAGATGGAGCGTTGCGGTGCATATTATATTGAACAACCTTTCTGTCGCGCAATAAGGTGCGTATTTTATTGACAACTCTTTTTATAAACATATTCCTGATCGGTGCGCATTATAATAAACATGTTTTGCGACACAACTGCAAATTAGTATTTTTGGATGCTCTTGCGCTACGTATTATAATGAACATTCTTTTAGTTACTTCTCGTACATAAAGGATTTATAGTCAAAAACTTGGTTTTTTACCGTTGTTTTTATTAAATCCTTTATATTAACTCGTGGTGTCTGCGGCCGCCCTTGATTGCTTGCTTGCTTGTCGGCAAAACTTTGGATAGATTTTTAAACAATTTTCTCGTAAGCTAGCGAGCTGAAATTTAGCAGGCAGTTTCGTACCGATAATAAAAACAAAGTAACAAAATTTCAGATTGATCGCATGTACCGTAATTAAATTATTGCATTTTTAGATTATTTAATTTATTCCTATGTATCATGCTATTTTTTTAGATAGAGCGTCGCGGTGCGTATTATATTGAACATGTTTTACGACACAACTGCAATTTTGCATTTTTGGATGGTCGTGCGCTGCGTATTATAATGAACATTCTTTTAGATACTCCTCGTACAAAAAGGATTTATAGTAAAAAATTTGGTTTTTTTCCGTTTTTTTATTACATTGTTCCCTTTTCCAAAATTTAAATATGAGCTAATACAATGACGTCATATAATATTTTTTACAGCTCATCTTTAATGTGCACACCTTTTGATGCATTGGTGCAGTAATTTGGTGTGCTGCTTTCTAAAATTAGTAGCGTCACGAACAGACACTACAGACGTGACATTGCAAATTATAGTGTTTAACCCTTATATATAATACAAAATCTCCCTGCCTCTCGCTCTGTCTCTCTCTCTCTCTCTTTTCCTTTCTGTCTCTCTTTTTTACTTTAACAGGCATACATACATGCACCCTTTCTCGCCCTCTCTCACTTGATTTATGTCTCTCTCAAACACAGACACACATACATAAACCAACTCTGTCTCACGCTAATATCTCTTTCTCTCTTTATTTTCAGTGGCGAATTGGAAGAATAAAACGTGATGCCTACATTTTATTATAAGTCTGATTTATTTCTTTGAACACACCTCTTGTCTTTCTAAAAATATAAAGTTAATTAATTAAGTCAATGAATTTTAAAAAATACAAATTATTACAAAACAGTATATATATACCCCGATGTTTTAAAATAACGGAATAAAATAAAACTATTTATCACAGTTTTCTAACCTTCGTCCACAGGATCTACGTACATATATATTTAACTTTCCACGGGGTACAGTGACATTATTGCAACACAATTAGGGGCAATTTAAAACACAATGTTTAAAATATCCAATTCATATAAAGAAAAGACACCCTCAAGTACTAAGGGTATTTTCAGCTATTAACAGTTTATTTTTTGTCCCCATATCGCCATCTTTTATTTCCACAATGAAACCATTTGCCCTTAACGTAACAGGTATAAACATATTGCCAGTAAAATTACTATAAATTACCTTTAGCATTGCTTATCTACGAAAAATTAAAATAATAGTGTGTGGTTTGTGGTTCAAAAGATTTTTGTTAAAGTAAAGTTGTTTGTATATTTTTTTTTCTTTTGGTGTTCCAAAAGAGAATAAATCCTAATTCTTTTTTATATCCATGAATTTTAGTCAAATGTACTTATAGTCTTGAAGGCTTCTAGCTTCAATGAATACATAAATCAAATCTTTAAAAGCCTTTATTCTTTTGTTCTTCTTCTATTGTTATGCTATCACCGCCTTCTTAAATTTATTCTTCTCCCTTCCCCTTCTCCCTAAATGCATCTTTTGTCAACCACTTTACTTTGCCATAAGGGATAAACAGACAGACAGTTGATTTTTCATATATATATATATATATATATATATATATATATATATATATATATATAATATAATGAACAAAATCGTACAAAATGAACTAGTGACAAGATATTGTTATAATCGTACTAAGTCTATACTGATGGTAGGAGAACCCGAACAGTTCATTGAAATTGTATCCCTTATTAGGAGATCGAAGTCAAGTTTCTTGCCTTGCTGGCATGCTGGTGGTTTGTCATCTCTAAAAACAACATATTCATTTTGGTATTCACTCGAAGGCCATTCTGACAAGTATTTGTAAAACATACTTATAAAACTTATTTATAAAGCTCATATAAAACCTATATATGACTAGAAAATCATTTCCCTTGTATCCCTTATGGTAGGGAGCGAAATCATGTGGCATGCAACTTGAATAAGATACAATTGTGTTTTATTTTTAAAACTCTTATGTAAACTATGTGCCCTTCAAAAATTAGACAATTATATAAATACGTAACAAACGAAGTATTTCAATGTTTTACTAATTATAAAATGCATATATTAAAAACGTGGTTAAACCTTTTAAATCTTATTTTATTTCCTAAATTTAAGTTAGACAAACTGTAAATTGTAGGTAATACATGTAGTTAGTACAATGATTTTTTGCATATTAATTTACTTTTAAAACTGATCTTTTTGATGAAAATATTGTTATTCATCTCGGAAGATAATTTTTCTCAATTATATGGGCTCATTAAATATATTCGTACTGGTGCTTAATGGTGCAGCACTGATGTGAAAGAAATAAAACATATGTACTATATTATTTGTAGATTTAACAAAAGAATAAACATGTTTCTATGCTTGTTTCATAGTTCTTTGTATGAACGTTACAAAAAAAAATGTATAGAAAAATGAAATTTCAAGGACAAAATAGATTTTATAATAGTATTTTATTTCGAATTTAAAATAAACTATGAGCTGTATATATATTTATTTTAGCATATATACTTACTTTTACTGTTTTGATCCATAGTTTATCTGTGGACTATTTAATTCATGTGCTATGTTCACTTGATCTCGATGCCTATAAATAGGGTATACAATGTCAGTGAAATATTTGGATTCTCCTACCTCAGATAAATACTTAGTCCAATTTCAACAAATTGAGTTCACTGGTTTATAGAGTTATTCGTAAAAATTACTAAGCTATTGTTGATGTATATTGTATAATAAACTTTCATTTGTTGTCTACAATATTAGATACTTTAATATTTTACATAAAATGGCTTTTATGTCAGCTTTAGAGGACGCTACTAAACATTGCACGTGTTACTAAAATACTTTCGTTTGCAAACAAGGAAAATACAACTATTGACATTTTTATTATATTTTCTTTTTAAAGATAATGTGATATTTTCAGCAATCAATAAATTTAAAAAAAGAAGAAAATAGTCGTCCAGAGCCTTATAACATTATTAGCAATTTTATTTTTTATAAGTTTAAAAACATCAAAGACCAAAGCGTAGAGTTTATTGTAAAAGTTACCCAAATAGTAGTCTAATTCTTGAATTTTTTAACAGTCATATATTGCTACACAAAGATTTTAGTTGTTTAAAAGAGATGTGAATCTTGTGGTTTTATTGCATAACATTTTATAAATTAATCTAAGAAAAAAACTAAATAGAATGTTAATTATTAATCTGATCATATATAATTGATACCAAAAAAACAACAACAAAAAATATTTTTTTTAAACCAAATAAATGTATACATAGGCACCAATTTGGCCTGTAAATAAGAACACGAATCCTTTAGGACGGTGTTACATTGACGGCATGAATTTGATTTCCCGTCAGAGCTGCACCACAAAGCACTGGTGTTGATGAATTTTATGAAGTTTTACTTGAAATAAAATTAGTTTGCATATTTAATACATGGATATTAATAGCTCTGTTATAAAATAAGTAAAGGTATAAAAAAATTTTCAATGAGGCAGTGAGTAACTGACTTATGTTACATAAATGTTTAGTTGTATTTCAATTAATCTGATTTTTACCAATATTAAATTTATTGGAAGAAAACATGTTTGTAGAATCACTTATATTTAAAAATATTTAAACTACAAACTCTATTTACAATAAGAAATATACATGTTTTGTTCTCAGTTTTGAAGGTATCTAGACTTTTTTACGTACTCTATCATTCAAGTGGCATGCCACTTGACATCGAGCCTAATTTAATAAACACTAGGTTTCTCATATCAATCATATAGTGAATCATATTAAAACAAACTGATGTACATAATTGCACTAAATATTTTAGTAGTTTTATTACAGAAATAAAACTCAGAGTAAAAACAAACTTGACATTACTAACTGTACGTCTTTGTAGACATGACGTCGTATTTACTGATAACTTTATCATACGTAATTTTACAATTCTAATCATTTCTTCGTTGACATGTCCGATTTATCATTATATTTACAATGGTCTGGCTGTTAAGCATGTAAGCGTTATAACCATTATATTGGACTGTCAATGTTCAAATAAATTCCCCATGTAATATGAAGACATCGTGTCATTTTGACTTAAAATATATATGCCTAATCCTTTTAAAAATCATATTTTACACTTTTCAGTATTCTAAAACTTACAAGATGTGTTTTCGTCTGTCGGCAGTTTTACGACGCTCCCCCAAACCCTCGAGTCATGTGGGCAGGACCTCCCGCCTTGGGGGTTACCCAATAAATTATTATAGTTATATATGCTCATTATGATTATTATTGTATTATTATTATTATTATTAGTCTTTGCTTCAATGACACTGTAACACGGTAACATTAAATTTCAATCTTGAATGCTAATAAAACAAGATATTATTTTACTGTGAATTATGTCATTTCAATGTGCAATGTTAATTGTGCAATAAGATGAATAAACACTTAAAGACTGTCACATTTTTTACTCTGTTTGGTATTAGTGAAAGTTTATTATGTTGGTACTAGCAAATATAATCACTTTAAAGTTGTGACAGTTATTCACTTCTTGTGGTCCTAATTCAAGTTCATTTTGTCGTTATCTGGGAACGTTATCTTTTTGTAAAAAAAAACGTGGTACCAAACATAAAAACAGAGAAAAATGTTATTATAATTCGTTGTTATTTATTATAAACACTAAACTAGTGACAAGATATTAATTAAATTAAACCCCGTCCATAATAGTGGTAAGAGAATCCTAGCAATACATTGAAATGTTATCATTTATTAAGGATATTGAAGCCACTTGGATAAACAGGTAATTCTACAGACTAACACTTATATTTCATTCATCAATTACGAATGGCAATACATAACAGTAAATATTGTAAATTGTATAGTTTTGTTTCTTTGAAATAACTCCAATTCTTAAAATGTATTTGTTCTTTGAATTAAATTTTCCTATACAAAATATTTAGTTACATGTAATACACAGTGCAAGCAATACAATTAAGTAATACTATGTCGCATAGACGTGTAGATTGCAATTTAACCGAAGTTAAAAAAATAATAGTTTTATTAGTATGATGTTCTCATTAATCTCGCCGCTTTAGATGTTTCAATTACAACATCATATTACGTAGATCAATGCCGGTGCCTTTTAATACGGGGTTCATGAAAAAGATGTTCATAATAATCAGATTTTATAATAGAAAGGCTTTTAATTTGTAAATTTTACCATATATGTGAGTTCAAACTTGGGACAAAGATTTAATTTCGATTTAAATATGCTGAACGGGCTTTTTTCCTAATGTATTATATAATTTACTGGCTTAATAACAATTACCATCATACTACATAATCCTGCTGACAGTAAGCACTAATAATCAGACAACTCTAACAAACCAAGAGACAACACTGATAATCAAGCACATATTACAGGCAGACAGAAAAAACTAACAAACATACACTTTAACACTGAGACAATACTGATACTCAGATATCTCTTAAATTTAGGAAACACAAAAAAAAATCATTACATATCTGACAGAAATACAAATTTAAAAAACATACAAATCTGATAGACAGAAAACACTTACAATAGCACAAAATTTACAAAGTGTCATTTAACAATCATTCAATTAGTACAGGCAGACAAACAAGACAGACAACACTAACTTATCTTCGTGGTTTCTAACAAGATACCTAGAACGGATGATGGACAAAGATAACACCTATAACCTCAACTTTTTACATTTATCAAAAACAATTGTTTTGTAAATATCTTTTTATATTATTATTTCTGTGAAAAGAAAATGAGTCATTGCGCGTTAGTTCTACGAAACTGTTACGGACCATTGTTATTCTGTTAGAGCAGTTACAGAAAAGCATGCGTTATTAAAGCAGAAACCTCAACATGGATTAGCATCCTTCAAATTCATCATGATTTTTATTTTGTCGACTGCCCAGCGTTATTTATTAAAAATAGAGTTACTGTAACACTTTCCCGCTATCGTCTTGCGTTTATGCCCATCTCGAAGTTTTAAAGGGAAAAATGAGACCCAAAAAGCAAAATATTGTTACAGTTTTATTATGCTTACCCCGTAGCAGAGCACGGGTATTGCGCTCGTTCTATAATAATTTTATTCAATAAGTTAAGTTACACGAAATTGATATATTGAGTCTCAGAGCTCACGAAAACGACACTAATTAATTTTTGTTTTAAATAACAATTTTAAAAAAGATTAGTCTGTTATACATAGCTATAGCCGCTTTGCAATTACAAAGCGACTATGTATGCTCTCTCTTTCAAAAAGGAAATTGACAAATATATACATTTTTATAAATGCATAAAATGTACGATTAAAATAACGTAAATTAAGAAGGTATATAAAATAAAAATGATCAAACTACACAATTTTGAACTTTCGAAAAACACAAATCAAACAGCAAATTAAAAATTACACGACTAAAGGAAATTAACTTAAAATAATTTATTAATAAAAAACCTGGTAAAAAAACAAGTTTTTGACTATACATCCTTTATGTACGAGACGTAACTAAAAGAATGTTCATTATAATACGCAGCGCAAGACCATCCAAAAATACAAAATTGTAGTTGTGTCGTAAAACATGTTTAATATAATGCGCACCGATCAGGAATATGTTTATAAAAAGTGTTGTCAGTAAAATACGCACCTTATTGCGCGACAGAAAGGTTGTTCAATATAATACGCACCGCGACACTCTATCTCAAAAAATAACATGATACATAGAGAATAGAGAAATATAATAATCTAAAAAATCAATAATTTAATTACGGTACATGCGATCGATCTGAAATTTTGATACATAGTTTTTATCATGCCACCAAACTGACTGCTAAATTTCAGCTCGCTAGCTTACGAGGAAGTGGGTTAAAAATCGATCCAAAGTTTTGGCGACAAGAAATCAAGCAAGTAATCAAGCAAGCAATCAAGCAACCAGACACCACGAGCGAATATAAAAGATTCAAAAAATATAAAACAGATATCAATATAGGAAATCGAATTATCTCCCATGATAAAGTAGATCACTTCTATAACATTGTGTTTGGGGCGTTAACGATATGATAAATAAGATGAACTAATAAAACACATGTTATTATTTACATAATATTTAAAATCTTAAGAAAACAGCTATTCAGAGGGAAAATATATAAAAACTTATTGGAAAAAAAATCATTACAAAATTATCACCATTGTAATTTCCTATTAAGGTAATTATTGGTAAATGAGTTCATAAATATTTCCTTAGATCGTTGGTTTATCAAATGACATGTGATAAATGCTTCATCTTATTTGAGGATTGGTCATTAGCAGATTTGTTTAAGTATGTTGGGATAGGTAGTTTTTGTGTTAGTATTAGGTGATGGTTTTATTTGGTTAAGTATGTTGAGATAGGTAGTTTTTGTGTTAGTATTAGGTGATGGGTTTTTTTGTTTAAGTATGTTGGATATATAGTTTTTGTGTTAGTATTAGGTGATGGGTTTATTTGTTAAAGTTTGTGGGGAATATATATGTTTTGTGTTAGTATTAGGTGATGGGTTTAATTTAGGGACGATAACGATTAATTTAAATTTAATCGTTAACTTTTGAAAAATTAACGATTAAGTAATCGTTAATTTCGATTAACGCCTAAAATTAAAATTTAAGTTGTCTTAAGTAACACTTATTAAATATTCTTTTTGAAAATCTAACTAACACTGGAATGTCTCCTTTAAATGTGATCTTTTACCAACTATGCAAAAATACAATTGTGTTGACATTATTTGGTTCAAGTGATGAGCGGGTCTAATTAACAATATAACCAGCCGAGATGAACAATCATTCATATGGAACTGAGGTAACTCGTATGCAAAAAACGGTCTTTGCAAGGAATGACATTATCGCATATCGGTTTCATTAAGTTGCCACCTGTGTAGAGGGTTAATGGTTTCAGGAACTGTAATCTCCATTTTGCAACGCAGTAATTCTTCAGAAGGGCTGTCGTGATTTTCTGTCTCTGAGTCAGACTCCATTACTGCCATTAGCTTAATATGCTTTTAAATTGGTTTGATGAAAAGGCGAAGTGTTAGAACCATGGTAGATAAACTTTATCAACATTTTGAAAATTCCCGTCAGTCAATAGTTTAAAACCAAAATGTTCGTGTAATCGTCAGGAAATTTATTATTTAACGACCGCTATTTTTTTATTATTCTTTAAAAACTTTTTGACTTCCACTAACTTTTAAGTGATGGGTCGGTTAATCGTTAAAAATAATTTAATCGATAAAATATTGTAACGATTTATCAAAAAAATAATCGTTAATTTTCGCAGCCCTAGTTTATTTGTTTAAGTTTGTGGGGATAGGTAGTTTTATTTGTTAGTATTAGCTGATGGGTTTATTTGTCTAAGTATGTTGGGATAGGTAGTTTATGTGTTGGTATTAGGTGATGGGTTTATTTGTTTAAGTTTGTGGGGATGGGAGGTTTGTTTGTTATAAAGCAAGTCATTGGAAACAAGGCGTTAATCTGATATTTTCAAATACGTTTTTTATGTCAAATATATTTAATTATTTATTTTATTGTCTGTTACTTGTATTAAATACACATTATAATCATGTAGTTGAAATTTAAAGCCAAAACATTGATGATTCATTTATATATGACATCTTATTCAAAAATAATTGAAAACAAATTATTTACAACTATATTAAAAAGTTAAATATTGAAAAAAATGTAAATTTACAACCCACATATAGTTTTAGCATGTTCCAATATTTTTGACAGGTCTATCAATGGCCTACCATAAACAGACATAAGTGATTATTATGGTCTTGGCCAGTGCTGACAGCGCTAGGATTCTCAACCTTGAACTACATTTTTCAACCTTGTCCAGGTTTTTCCTTTTAAAACTATAATGTAAATTTAAATAAGTCATTTTCAAAACAGTTGTTTTACAAAATATAACAAATTAGCATTATAGTGATTTTTTTAGTTGACATTTGGCAACCCCTAGAAAATCAGACGCGACCGCCTTTTGGGGGTCGCGACCCACAGGCTAGGAACCGCTGAAATACTTAATATACGATGTGAAAGTACGAGAATAAATAAATATTTGCAATTAACATCCGAAATAAATTTCACCATAATGATTTTTTTTAAAGAAAAATTTTACAAATATATTTTAATCTGTATATCCATGATAAATTCCCACACAGTGGTAAATTTTTCACATGGACCAAGTAACTGAGCGTTGAATGAGTTAATGCATGTATAACTGGCAAAATTGCTCACGATAGGTCTTTGTCTGCTTCTACCCTTATAATATGTCTTTATTTGCCTCTACCCTAACGATAGTTCTTTGTTTGCTTCTACCCTTACGAGAGGCATTCATCTGAGTAAGGTTATGGCCCATACAAAGACCTTACACGTGAGTTCAGAGGTCAAGCATGCTCACTCAGTGAGTCACTGTGTATTTTTAAACTAAATACGACCCGCAGCGTAGCAAACGACGTAGACTTGCTTAAAGATAGTGCTAGGAAATGGGGGAAAGATCAGACACAAACAGCATAGCACGAAGAAAGAGAACAATGCGAGTGGACGTCGAGAAACTGCAGACGCATTTTTGTTCTGGAGATATGTGCACTGTGGTTGTTGTTACCTGCCCCCAACCCTGCACCATCCTCACTTGCCAATCATAAACTGTGATTGCTATACTCTAGCGTGGGTCATTCGTCATTTGGTCGCGTCTTGTGCTTGTCCTAATTTCGTGTGTAATTTGTCGCCTACCTGTGTGCTGCCGGCCTTGCGACTGTGAGCTTCTTTGGCCTGCCCGAGCGATGATCGAAATAACATGTATGTTATCATTAAAATAGAGAATCATATATTTTGTTAACTCTAAAAAGGATGAGATGACAAAATAATAGACATGATTTTGTGAATTTTTTTTTGAAATGTTGAAACAAAAATTGGTGTTGATAAGATGTGAATATGCCCTTTAGGTCAAACCATTGTAAGTGTTTCAGCTTTAACGTTAAACAAAATGATAGTTTCAACGCTTATGTTTCTAGCATCTAAATATAAACTCAACAGATTTCACCGGGTTATTAATGTATATATAAATTAAACATAATAACTAATTCAAAGAAAAACTTGACAAGGGAATTAATACTGAACATTCAGGACGAGAGATAAGAAAAGTAAATGTCACACACAATTTGTTGAATTAGGGAGTGGGAAAAATAATTCCCTTCTTAGAATAAGGAAAATATAGAAGCGTACTTCATAGGGATAGAGGAAATAGATGGACCGTCTTGTACAGTCTGGAGTAAGGGACAATTGTTCCACTCTACGACTATTTCGACCTGTATGATAGAAGACAAAGAATTACGACTGTTTTCTCTTAGGGATCACAGAAACATTGGACATGTGTTTATCCTCTGTAGTCGTAAAATAACTAAGGATTGTGTAATGTTGTTTGTTATTTTATTTTCACGTGAATGGTGACATGGAGACACGCTGTCAAATTTAATGCTTAGAGTTTGATTATTTCAGTTCAATTTATTCAACTCATATTAAAATGACTTATCATGACCTTTTCTTCCAAAAGTGTCGAAGCACACATTTGTAGATAAGTACATCACAAAATACACTAATTATCTTTACTTTGTACTGATAAACAATCTTTTTTTAAAAGTATTTTTTTAAATTATAAAAGGAAATTAATTTTTAGGCTAAATATATATACACAAATTAATAAACTAAGAAGATATCAGATAAAAGTTGCAGCTTTTTAAAAACGTATTACAGATTCGAAAAATACTACCGATTAGTAATCGATATCATGTATCATAAAAAAACAACAAAAAAAAACCCTTTAATATCACTGTATCAAAATGCTCCATTGAAATCATAATGGTTTAACACAGTATGGTATCTTGTTAGTGTGTTTTCTCGTTTCTGAAGCCAAATGTAAGTATTTATACGAACCGAGACATACGGTTGTTGTGTCAGGCATATTTATGATTATATAGCCTAGAAGGGATTACGATTTATAATTTATGGCTGCGGATTCGGTAATAATTCATTTGATTTTATAAATTCTAATTAAAAATTTATTCAATCGTTTCAAAACTTTCTTTCATTTGTGTAAATCTGTTACGTCCCTTGTGTGTGTCTGGATTAAAAAAGCAATTACTATAACCCTAGACACGAACATTCAATCTTTTCACCATATCATGCATTTTTTAAACCATGTCATAGAGCGTCACTTAAACATTGTAGTTGCTTCAAAAAGAGACATGTACATGTTTAGGTTCTACGAAATAACATTTTATAAATTAATTTAAGAACAAAATTTAATAAAAACTAAGCATTAATCAGATTATATAAAATTTATACAAACAAACAAGTTTTAACCATATAAATGTACACATTGGCAATCATTTCATTGGTAAATAGGGAAACTGTTCCTTTGGGACTGTGTTACATTGACGGGAATATATTTTATTTCTCGTCAGCGCTGCACCATAAAGCACCAGTGCTTTTGTATTTAATATGAAGTTTTAATTGAAATAAAATTATCTTGCAAATTAAATATACGGATCGTAATATCTCTGTTATATCTCTGAAATTTAACCGATGTTAAAAAAAATAATTATACGATTTTCTCATTATTCTTGCCACTTAAGTTGTCTCCATTTCAAGACAACTATTAAGTTGGTCGATAGCGGTGCTTTTTAGTCCGGCGTTCACTGGAAAATACATTTTGATTGCACGTCATATGTGGCAATAAAAAGTCTTTAAATTTGTAAATGTTCTCTTTTATGTATATGGGAGTTCTAACTTGATGAAAAATTTACATTTAAATGTGATGAACGTATATTTTATAATGTATTATATAATTTACTGAACTAAAAACTATTAGTATTATACAAAATAATCTAACTGACAGACGGCACTACCAATAAGACAACTCTAACATACATACAACGTTTAACAATCAGAAAAGTCTAACAAACTGAGAGACAACACTTACAATCAAACAACTTTTACATACAGACACTAACACTCATGTCTCTTATAGACAGACAACACAAATCATCAGACAAATCTAAAAGACAGACAACTATAACAATCACACATATCTTACAAACTGCGAGACAACATTAACAATCAGACAGCACTAACAGACAGACAACACTTAAGGATAGACAACTCTTACAAACTGACAGAGAACAATAACAATCAGACACCTCTTACAGACATACAATCATGACATAAAACACTAACTTAATCATTGGTTTGTTACATGAAACCGAGAATTGATAACAGACAGAGATAACCCCTATCAACCCAACTTTTTTATTCATGAAAAACAATTTTCATGTAATGACGTAATTGAGAAAATATGTTGACTTTTATTAAGAGTTAAGAGTATTGTATGAAATAATTATATATTTACAATTACGTTGTTGACTTAGTGTCTAGAGCTAGAACAACCACAGCGCACATTCGTCAGTACTTAAAGATCAACTTAATGTGCACATTAGTCATTGCTTAAAGACGTACTCACAGCAACGCCAGTCAAAAGACGGGTAATTCACGGTAATTGTCAACTTGTATTTAAAATGTAGTCAATAATATAACCCAACCGTGTTTGATAATAATTTAGCCTATCAAAAGTTGCTCTGCTTTTAGCCTGGGATCATGTTCATAGTTACTTGTAATCAACAAGTATGTTCAGGTAAATAGTTTCCAACCTAAGTGTTTTCTTCAATGTTCAATTTTTAAGTTCACTCCCTCCAATCAAAAACTAAAAATAAACCCCAAACAGTCTTTTCTCCACTAATTGTAAGTCCCCAGCGATTTATCACTGCATAACTGGGTGAGAGAAAATTCTATTTTTTCTTAAAATAGATCCAGTAATAACGTTTTCAATTATCTATATATATATTTCTCCTAAACGACAATGTCCAAAAGAGCATGACGCATGACCTTCTGACCGTCGCTGGGGTTGACGGATAACAGTTGGCAAGCGTGGTGGGATGAAAAGAAAAAAAAATTGGGGGGGGGGATGGCAACAATGCTTCTTGAGTTCATTTCCGTAGTTCTGTCAGAGTATAACATATGATTCGTAGTGTAGTGGTTATAAAGTCCGCCTTGCAAGCGAAAAGTCCTGCGGAACAATTATTCAAATAAAAGCTTGTAAAAAGAATTATTTTTTTTCAGCCCGTTCTTTTCCCCATTTTGTTTTGTTGCGAACATGACTACTCCCTAAGGTTGGCAAATCACACTTAATGGTTGGCAAGGGATTGTAGTAAAGGGTGGGGCAGGAAATACAACTGCTGAGAACATATCTCCACGTATACTCGCTTTTATTTCATTACATCGTCCTGCTGTTTATGTCCGTTCTCTCACCCACCCCCTGCTCTTTGAACTATCTATGATGAGTAAGTCTGCGGCGTATGCTACACCGCGGGTCGTAACTTGTTCTCTTATAAACACACTGTTGCAAGCCATATTTGAAGAAAAAAAAGTTTTATCCGGCGTTCTATAAACAGGGCACGACCTAATGTGTTAAGACGCTTTCCTTTCTTAGAAATGGCAAGTTCTATTATTGGGTACCAGGTAGCTGACCTTGCCAACCAAACGTTATGATTAGTGACAGAATCATGTATGTCCATCACTGTGTTAAATGTACTGTTCAACTAATCCAAAGTGTTGTCTGAGGTCAGCGATCACTGCCACGCTCAGATCCTGCTATAATGCGTCACGGTTCATGGCACGAAGATTGCGTATACATCTTTAAACTCAGTGGGAGGGAGGGGGAACAACCCCAGATGACAAGTATTAAAACAGTTATCTGAGGACAGTTTTTCAGTTATAGTTGCAGGTTTAACAATCCGATCGCTAGGCCTGTGCATTAACCAATCATTAATGTTTCCTTGCTTGTGTTTCGTGTGATTTACAAGGGAAAAAAGTCTTCAAATATTTTAGGTATTATAAAAGTAGCTAGTCCGAACGGAATTCATACAAAAAAACTCAATTAAAAATAACCCTAAGAAAATAGGTTTGAATAAAAATTATTAAAAAATTTATCAACCTCGAACAAAAGCTCCATATAAATATTAATATTGATTACCATACAAAAAGCTGAGTCATCAGAACTGATGACGTCATTTAACAATATTAACAAAACGCCAGTAACTTTCAAAAACAATATTCAGCCAAGTTGAATAGGTTTTAAATATTTTACATAAAATGTAACTAAAACTATAATAGAGTTATTGATTCTTTAGGTTATCCAAATTATACCGTATCTGTTACAATTATGTCTTAATAATTTCATCTTTTGTTTCTATATTTTGTTTTGTAATTTATATAAAACCAAGGGAAATAATGTATTTCAAAATATATAATCTCTTTTATATAGCAGTAAAAATCATACGTTTGTTATAATTTGTTTTAATCTAAAATGCTTTTTACTACTTAAAGTAGTTATACAATTTAATAGTATGCCTTACTGTCAATGTCTTTATTATTTTCGATTAACCGTTTGCTTAATTTGTCGAAACCTTTGTATTTCCGACATTCCTGTAAATTTATATGTTTTGTTAATTTAAATCTTTACAGCTTTCTTTGCCGCCACTCTTTCATTTTATAAAGTGTAAATCACTTTACTTCGTACATTTAATGTGAAACTTATTGATCTATAATAACTCAGGTTACCATGTGAGACTTATTAATCTATTATAACTCAGGTTTCCATGTCAGACTTATTGATCTATTATAACTCAGGTTTCCATGTCAGACTTATGTATCTATTATAACTCAGGTTACCATGTCAAACTTATTGATCTATTATAACTCAGGTTACCATGTCAAACTTATTGATCTATTATAACTCAGGTTTCCATTTCAGACTTATTGACCTATTATAACTCAGGTTTCCATGTCAAACTTATTGATCTATTATAACTCAGGTTACCATGTCAAACGTATTGATCTATTATAACTCAGGTTACCATGTCAAACTTATTGATCTATTATAACTCAGGTTACCATGTAAAACTTATTGATCTATTATAACTCAGGTTACCATGTCAAACTTATTGATCTATTATAACTCAGGTTTCCATGTCAAACTTATTGATCTATTATAACTCAGGGTTCCATGTCAAACTTATTGATCTATTATAACTCAGGTTACCATGTCAAACTTATTGATCTATTATAACTCAGGTTTCCATGTCAAACTTATTGATCTATTATAACTCAGGTTACCATGTCAAACTTATTGATCTATTATAACTCAGGTTTCCATGTCAAACTTATTGATCTATTATAACTCAGGTTTCCATTTCAGACTTATTGACCTATTATAACTCAGGTTTCCATGTCAAACTTATTGATCTATTATAACTCAGGTTTCCATGTCAAACTTATTGATCTATTATAACTCAGGTTACCATGTCAAACGTATTGATCTATTATAACTCAGGTTACCATGTCAAACTTATTGATCTATTATAACTCAGGTTACCATGTCAAACTTATTGATCTATTATAACTCAGGTTACCATGTCAAACTTATTGATCTATTATAACTCAGGTTTCCATGTCAAACTTATTGATCTATTATAACTCAGGTTACCATGTCAAACTTATTGATCTATTATAACTCAGGTTTCCATGTCAAACTTATTGATCTATTATAACTCAGGTTTCCATGTCAAAATTATTGATCTATTATAACTCAGGTTTCCATGTCAAAATTATTGATCTATTATAACTCAGGTTTCCATGTCAAACTTATTGATCTATTATAGCTCAGGTTACCATACACAACTTATTGATCTATTATAACTCAGGTTACCAACCTATTGTTCACAACCCCCCCCCCAAATGGGTAGCAATTTTGTATATTAGACAACAAATATTTATAATACAGCACATTCTACACTTGTAAATTCGTTCTCTTACATTAAAACAACAACGATGAGTAGAGAAGTTATAAGATGATTAGTACACAGTAAATAAGTAGAGTTCATTAATCTATTTTCAACAGTTAGCGCTCCAAATTAATATTCAGCAATCGACTTTCGCGTGTCTTCAAATGTTTTGTGAATAGTCGCAGGTCATCTTGTACAGTGAGGCATACTGACCAACAGGGGCAGCATTGGTTTGTTATTTAGCGGAAGGGGAGAGTCGGTTGGCTTGTGCGTTTATTTATTTTTGTTATCTCTTATGTCAGGGGTGGGCAAACTACGGCCCGCCAGGGCATATTATGCGGCCCGCAGACATGTACATGTTGCTATCTTATGTTGATGTTAATTTTCTTTGTTTAGAATTTCCACTATATTTTAAATATTGTATTCCGATTAATTGATACGAATGTAGGGATATTAAATCGGTGATGTTTTTAGAGTTGATTAGTGATCATTAGTCTTTTATTGTTAACATCCTTGTTCGAAACTGCATTTCAGCTCAACGGGAAGTTGCTTTTTTTTACGATTTACATATTGGCGGTTTTATAAAAATGGTAATTTAAAACGAATAAACATTGATTTAAACATGAGTGCTGCCAAAAAAAAATACGGTTGTGTTTTTAATGAAGAAAGCTGTAGAAGCCACCAAACAAAACTTTTGGATTTCGGGCGCAATTTAACGAACGAAGAGAGATGAATTGCCAGGAGTTTTTTAATAATTCAAAGGATCAGCAAACTGTTTTCACCAAACAGTCTTTAATGCAAAATGCTGCAACCGAAGCCAGTTTGGTGCGGTTGTATAAGATTTTAAAACGGAATAAATCTTTTTCTGAAAGCGATTTCATCAAGGAATGCTTGTCAGGTGCAATAATCAATTTGTGCCCACAACAGAAAACAAAATTTGAAAGCATTTCTTTATCAAGGAGAACTGTAGTCATGTGTGTTGAAAAAGTAAGTAAGTAAGAATTACTTAGTGTTGAGCCTACCAAAGACACAACTACAGGCAAGGATTTATTTAATAATGTTGAGAACTTATATTAGTTCATTATATGTTAAGTTGAATTTTAATATAAATGTTGATTTATTTTTTCTAAGTATTCACGATCTTAACATAATTTGTCAATTAAGATTTTTCATGTACATTGATTGTCTTATCAAGTAAATAGCGTCCAATGTATTTTGGTGTGATCCTAACGGGAAATGAAATTTTAGAGCTCCTCAAAGATTACAATAAAACTTTTTTTAAATAAGAAAATCTATTTAGGGTTTTTACAAACACGAAAAGAACGAAAATGTAGTTTTATGTTGCCATCCATACGATTCAAAAATATGTTAATGGTTTATTTGTTTTTCAATAATAATACTGTAGTGATGTAAAGTTTATTTTACCTAATCTTTCTTAATTCACGGTAAATTTTAAGCGATTCTTAAAAGACATCCACGCACAAACACTTTGAATAATCTAATAAAAGTATTGAAGACTGCGTGCATCCTATTTCTCTCCTTCTGCCTCTCTATTTCTCTCTCTTTCTCTCTTTTGATCTCTCTCACTGTCTCTCTCTCTCCCTCTATCTCTCTCTGTCTCTCTCTCTATCTCTCTCCCTCTATCTCGCTCTCTCTCCCTCTCTCTGACTTAATCGGTGTGTCAGGTGTGATAAATAAACGCACTTAAAGACGTTGTGTGGATTTATAGGACACTGATTACATAAAATCATGAC
The DNA here is from genome assembly GCA_944989445.1 of Ampullaceana balthica. Taxonomy (NCBI): domain Eukaryota; kingdom Metazoa; phylum Mollusca; class Gastropoda; family Lymnaeidae; genus Ampullaceana; species Ampullaceana balthica. Next base: position 30,681 of record CALYLW010002513.1, read on the forward strand.
ATACTTTATCGACACAATTAAAGTATGCTGACATATTTCTGTCAAATGTATCCACACATTAATAAGTTGGATGCTATGGTTGGCACTGCAACATTTGCATTCGATTTGACATTGATGTCAAAGGTCAGGGTCACCACTACTCTCAGAGCGTTATGGAATGCGTCACTGTTCATGTGAAGGAGATTGCGTACATCTTTGATCACAGTGGGAGCAGGGAAAGGATCCACCTAAAAGTAACAAAGTGATCTGAGGACAGCTCGTAAGTTATATGTACGGATTTAAAGATGTAATCTTCGGGCCTGTGCAATACCAAATCATCAATGTTTCCTTTATTATGTATCGTTTGATTAACAGCAAAAATAATGCAGGACTAAACACAAAGCATAGATAAGCGTAGGACGCAATAATCTTCTATATGGAAGGAGCGTCTGTAACAGATAAGATAAGATATGATAAAAACATAAGCGAACAAATATTTTGAGTATAACACAAGCATCTCGTCCAAAGAGAGAATCCATATTGAAAATTTTGATGTAGAAATAATAATAAGAAAATAAGGCAAACACAAAAGTAATCAGAATTAAAGAAAACCTTTATAGAAAAATTACTTTTAATATTAAAAGGGTAGACTATTATTATTTTAGGTCTTTTATTTCTTTATTATATAGTTATAGTATTTAAATAGGTGGCAATAACGGTATGATATAGTGTCTTATTCTATAAAGAATACAATTGTATTATAATGCTAATAATTAATCTATAAATGTCTGTGAACATCAAAACTTATGACGTAATTTTTAAATTTGGAGTTATATTTTTTTTTAAAAATAGAGTTCATTTTTTTTTATATTCCTCTTAACAATAATATATTCTAAATTTAGATTTTAAAATATCAATACATATAATTCCGGTCGTCTGTATGTATGTATGTATGTAACGGATATGACGTCATATAATATTTTAAGGTTATGTTAGGTGGCGCTGCGATCAATTTTGTATAATCATATTAAATGAAGTCATTGTTTTATACTTACATTTTAATTTTTGAAAAGGCACTGATGTAAAAATAGGATTTGAGGATTTATAATTTTTTTTTAAATTGAAAATATAGACTTAAAAAATCATAACCACCTTCGTTCCAGATTAACATTAGCAATGTGGTGATTGGCACAGTAAAAAAATATTATATGTCATTGTTTTAGCTCATATTCTAAAATACAAGGTGTGTATCGAGAGCTGCGTAAAAGGGATCGATGTAAAAAGAGGATTTGAGGATTGTTAATTATAAAATACTTTGTGCACAATTCAAGAATATTTCGTATTTATCATACAAGGATACGTTACATGGCTTTTGACAAAACAAAAAAAAAGTGGGCGCTGCAGGCGACCTATAACTCCTATTCTAAAATACTTTGTTTACATTTCAGGAAGTTTAATATTTCGTATTTATTAAACAAGACTAAGTAACTTGGGCTTTTGAAAAAAGTGGGTCGATTCGTGGTTAAAAGCCCGCTTTATGGAAAGATGGCTTGCGGGCTGGGAAAATGATAATACGGCAAGGGTGCTTTACAACGAAATGCGGCGACTGCGCAAGCGATATCCCTGGTGGGAGCTGCCTCGTAGCTGACAGTCCCTCATTACGCAAATGCGGACTGGACATTGTCCAACAAAAAGCTACTTGCACAGGCTAGACAAAACCAGGGAACCTGGGTGCCGTTTATGTGGTATGGCCGAGGAGACAGTGGCACATCTGCTGACCGAATGCTCTGTGGCGACTGGGGACACGGACGGATCAGACAGCCCACGCACTGTGGAGGAATATCTCCATGGCGATGCCCTTATGTTGAGGCTCGCCGTTGGTATTGTAGGCCGGGCTATAAGAGTCTAAGTGACTCAGCCCTCCAATGAGAATGTCACATATTTAGTATGTATGTGTTTTATGTATGTATGTATGTAGCGCTGAGGAACGATGTACAATAGTCTATAGCAGTTTAAAAATCGTGTGTTGATTAAAACTGTATAAACACAATTACATGACGTAATTGCTTGATCTTATATTTTAATAAAGGTGTGCCCCGGGTGGTGCGCAAAATGAACTAGAGGATGCGCGAAATAATTTGAAATTTAAGTCTCGCAAAAAAAAATCGTATGACGTCATTGATTCATCTCATATTTTATTTTTGGAAAAGGGAACGATGTAAAAAGAGGATTTGATGATGGTTTGTTATAGAATACTTTGCGTACATTCCAGGAAGTTTAATAAATCGTATTTAACAAACAAGAATACGTTACTTTTAAAGCAGTAATTTTATATTGAACTCAAACCAAAAAAGATTCCCTCATTTGTAACGGGTGATCTTTAGTTAAAAATATTTTGTGTACATTTCAGGAAGTTTAATATTTCGTATTTATCAAACAAAGACAAGTTAGATGAACTTTTGAAAAAAGTGGGCGCCGTAGGTGTACTAAAACAACGTGAGCGCCGCAGGCGCCACGGCGCCGTTGCACAACCTAGTACAAATATAGTTATAGATGCTATATGTTATCCAAATTATAATGTACAAGTTATCATACAGATATTGTTAGGTTAGATATCTTTTTCTTAAATTTTGTTTTGTCGTTAAAATAGAATCAAGGAGAAATAAATTATTTGGAAAGTTATTGTTTCGCATTATGCGTTTTGTGTATAGTTCATTCCAAATCTATATGTTGTTACGTATTTCTTTAATCTGTTTCTTAAATGATGTATATCTTTACCTGTAAAAACAAACTTTCATTATTTAGTTTTATGTTCAATTGGAATTCTGGAACGTTTATTATAACAATAAATAATGTTACATTTTGACAGGCACACGGCAGGTAAACCGTCTGTTGATATATATTTTAAAAATAATTTTTATTATTATAGTCTACGATATTTTTTAAAGGATTAGAAGATAATATTTAAATATCTATAAATACATTTATATTTACTGTGCTTTTATAAGTTTATAATAAACCAGAATGGTTTGTTTTCATGTTCATAATACGCATTGTTTAAAAGAAACCATCTAACATGATAGAGTAGTATGTGAGATCCATGCCGGCTGTAGTTTGAATATTTCTATTCAATTCTTAAGTCGTTTATCGTTCATATTGCTGTATTCATAAAGAACAGTTTAATTTGATAAAATTGTAGTCCACTTAAGTAGGAATCGTACCTAAAGCTCTGCATTCTTTAATTAAAACTACGGACATTGATAGATATCTACTATAGTCTTCATCCCATCTTAAATCAATATGTAGACGCATGTAACGTTTTGGGTTTAAAATAATGTTACGCTAAAATGTCATAGGCTTTAATCAAAATAAATAATTTGCTATGTATGTTCGTCCGTCCCGTTTGTCACGCTACTAATTTAAAAAAAAACAGCGCACCAAATTATTGCACCAAAAATAACTCTTTTCGAAAGTCCGCATAAAATTTTTAAATTTGGAAATAAATGAATAAAATAACAATGAATAAAATAAATTTTAATGAAAGCTCTGTATTATGTTTTTTAATTCTTAGTTGTATTTTTTCAAAATTACAAGATTTCAGTTGAAATTTATTTATTTTGAAAACTTCCGTCATTTTTTATGCGTGATAGACTAGTAATTATATTTTTGTTTAATTAATATAATTTCCAATAATTATAGTTATTAAAAAATGCTAAAACCACAAAAGTAATTACGTCATTTACACATAGTCATATTTTAAAATAAAAAGAAAGTAAAAATATTCCATTTTTAATAATTTTTCTATTAACTTTAATGTATTGGTATAAACCAATGCTTTGCAGATCAATCGTTAACATCTGCAATCTTAGTTTCTGTACTTTAAATTATGTATGTGTGGTTTGTGTTCTGGTGTTGTTTATTTTTAGATATAATATTTAGAAACTTAAGATAAATGTAGCATTATTCTATGTTGTTAAAAATGGCAATGTGAATTATTTTTACCGCTAGCGATGCACCACAAAGCACCACTAATGTTGTATTTACGATAAAATTCAAATGTGTTTTTTTAACCAAACTTTGGATAATTAATTGAATAGAAATGTTATCTTCAAAAAATTTTGATTAATTTATAATTTACAATTTTATGCCTTTTAGTATTGAAAACGTGTCTTTTTAGTTTTTTATATGGACCTAACGTAAAAAAAACTGTAAAGAAACAGCATTCAAAGGACAAATTCAATTTAAAATTGTCATTTATAAAGAAATTTATAAGGAATTTTAAAGAACTATACACTTTTTATATGTACTTTAACATATTTGCCTAACTGACTGTTTCGCTTGTAATGTGTGATGGCGACATAGTCTATTTTTTTCAAGTGCTATTTCACTTGATCTCGATCCCTATAAATAGGGATACAATGTCAATGAATAGTTCGGAGCAGTGCTTCCAGCGCTAGGTTTTTCAACCTAGATCTAGGTTTTTTCGACCTTGTCTAGGTTTATAGGTTTTTTATTTTAAAAATAGCCATTATCTAGGTTTTTCTTTAAAAAAAATATAAATAAATGATGTTAAAGTACAAAAAATTAATAAATATGTGCAATTAATATCCTAAATAAATTCGGTTTTTAAAAAATAGTATTAAGCATTAGGAGGCAACAGCCACTCTATCATGTTACAATATGATATCTATGGCTTTAGCCCACTAAATTCGAAAGGTGGCGCTGCTGCGGTCTTATCTGTCTGAAGAAATTTGGTAAACGATTAAACAGTTTGAATGAGGCAAAATATTCAATTTTATTAGACTTCATGACAAACTTAAAAGCTCTACCATTTTCTTATGTCTGTGTTGAGAGAATATTCTCCCACGTATACATGGTATAGTTCAAAGATAACTTAATAGAACCCTCAGATAGACATAGTCATAAAAACACTTTAAAAAAATTCCGTATGCAAAAACAAACACATACAAATTGTAGTTCTTTCTGTCCGGAATTTGGACGTGAAATGGGTTGCCTGATCAAACAAGGAGAACAAAAACTCTATCAACATTTAAAATTCAAATAAAAATAAAAGACGATACAAAAACAATGGATAAGGGTAGGACTCACTAATCTTCTATATAAGGTGCCGTCCAAAAAGTACGTCACCCTTTCTTGACCATTTTAACCCCCCTCCCCCCTGTCACAAACTGTCACAAATCTTGGACCCCCCCTAAAGTACGTCACACTTTCGAACAAAACTTATTATTTTTATTAACAAAATAATTAAAATTTACTATTAAACACCGTGACGTCACGCATGGCCAGACCCCCCTCCCCTGTCACACTTTCTTACACCCCCTCCCCCCTCTGGAGCGTGACGTACTTTATGGACGGTCCATAAGAGGAGCGTCTGTAATAGATAAAGTAAGAATGATTCCAAGAATGCTGATAAGATTGTCATTTAAAAGGAAGATGACATAAGTGATGAATAAATGCAGATGTAAGTATATTTTACAAATACTTATGTAGAACATACTGGTAACTTAGGGGCCGTCTGTGAATAACGACTGTAGCTCACACTAAATACACACTTAAATGACAATAAAATGATTTGAAGCAAACTAATTTTCAAATGGGAAATATGGCTTTTTTTTTGGGGGGTGGGGCTTTATGACGTCACATTTGTTTATTTTTAGCGAGTCTAGGTTTTTTCTTTCGGATCTAGGTTTTTTTTCAACGTGTTGGCTAGGTTTTTCCCAAGGTTGTCACTGGCAGCACTGGTTTGGAGACTCCTACCACAGATAAAGCCTAAGTCTAATTACAACAAACTCATTCAAAAAAAACCCACTATTTTATTGTTGATATATATTGTATAAAAAACTTTTATTTGTTGTCTACCAGAGTAGATACTTAATATGTTACATAAAATGGATGGTTATACGTCAGCTTGAATGGACGCTACTAAACAACGCACGTGTCGATAACATGTTTTCTTTAGTGAAAACAAAATAAAAACAATAACTACTGTAAGTTTGATTAAATTACAACAAAAAAAGGAAACATGT
>CALYLW010002513.1:39753-83727 GCA_944989445.1 Ampullaceana balthica
TTGAAAGGAACGAACATGATGGAACCGTCTCGTTCAAGAGTTACATTTTCTGGACTCTCATCATTTTGACTTTCAAGAGAGTTCAAAGGTTAAATCACTTAATTTTCAATTTTGTTTTCACTGTTTTCTATTTTAATTAAGGGATGTTTAAATACAACTAATGCTAAAGTGTTTAACTAAAACGATATAAAATATAAACAATAAACCCCAACACATCAGCTGGCCGCGGTTAAATGGTCTAACTTTTATTGTTAGGCTGCAGCGATAAAAGATTAGGACAACTGATGTAGTGTTTTTTTATTAGATAACATTACTAACTTTTTAATGTATTTATTCATTTTAAGAAACTTATATTAAATTTGTAGCTTTTTTTAAAATATGGTTTTAACGGACAGCTTTATAAACGTGTGTAGATCTGTTTAGACAAATGTGTTATATGCTTATCTTTTTCCCATGCTTACAAATGGGTTGTTAAATTTGAATTTTTTCTCAATGTTTGTGTCCGCGAGTCTTTAATTGTAAGTTTGACTTTGACTTTGTCTGCGAGTGATTAAGTGTAATTTTGACTTTATATGCGAGTGATTTGTGTCCGCGAGTCTTTAATTGTAAGTTTGACTTTGACTTTGTCTGCGAGTGATTAAGTGTAATTTTGACTTTGTCTGCGAGTGATTAAGTGTAACTTTGACTTTTTCTGCGAGTGATTAAGTGTAAGTTTGACTTTATCTGCGAGTGATTAAGTGTAACTTTGACTTTGTCTGCGAGTGATTAAGTGTAAGTTTGACTTTATTTTGATTATGTTTCACTTTGTCCGTGAGTGATTAAGTGTAACTTTGACTTTATTTTGATTATGTTTCACTTTGACCTCAAAATAATACACTTCCCACACCACACACATGTTGTCACATCAACAAACATATCGGTGTATGTCAATACATCTATCAATAAACATAGAAATAACAAACACACAAAGGATAAACAATAGCTCAACATTCCATTCTAGCATGTTTATTGTATCTTAAGAATAGACAAACATGTTTTTAAAAACTTTCACAATAAAAGAAAAATGATGAATGAACCCCTCTCCAGTCCATGACGGACTATGGGGCAAGTGATGTAGCGTTCACATACTTTTAGCCACCACTAACGAGTAGGGGAATGTGTGGCCAGCACAATGCCCCAGGGGCCTTGCCAGTACCTGTGCTCGAACCAGCGACTCGGGCTCTGCCTCGGTTCTATAGTCCAGTGCGATATCACTTAGACTTAGATCATTGCGTCCCTTACAATAAAAGAAACTGTTCGAAAAAAATCCATTTTATATATTTAAAGATATAACTTGTAAATATAACTTTAAATTAGGGCTGTGGAAATTAAGATTAATTTCTCGATTAATCGATAAAACTTTTTATCGATTAAATCCCGCCTAATATTACAATGTATTTTCTTAATTTATGTGGGCCTGCAGACGTCAACTAAAAAATGGCTAACAGCATCAGTGCCATCAGCACAGTTAAATTTAAGTATATAACTGGAAAGTTGAGAAAAACTTTTGTTTTCAAGCTAACTGCGGATCAGTGGCGTAGCTATGGTCATCTGCGCCCGGGGACAGGACACAAAGTCTGCGCCCCTTCTCGGACCGTCTGAGTCCCCAAGAAAGATTTGAAATTTTACGAATTATATGGTTCATTTTCGAAGCATCTGGTATTTTAATGAAATAGAATACAGACAAATAATTCTCTATACGATTGAAAACAATGTATTTGAAAAAAATATATATATATATATACTCTACTAATTATACATGACTGGAACACACAGTCTACAAAAATTGATCTTCCTCGATCTGACTGTCGCACATTCGTCAATCACGTTGTCACAATTAATATTCTCAAGTGTTTCTCTTTTGATGCTAAGGAGTGCAAGATCACTATGACGATCTTGTCCCATTTAAGCACTTAAATAAAACAAAATAAGCTTCAGTTTGCTGAAGGACCGCTCACAGCTTGCAATTGAAACAGCAATTGTTAGAAGCATTTGCAGTGAAATGCGCAGATTCGGAATTACGTCATCTCCATATGAAACAATAAAACAAAGAAGATCCAAAGGAGTTTCCCGTAGAAATTCAGTCCGGGTACTGAGCAGAATTTTGCAGTCTCCGATTTCTGTGCACAATTCGTGACCATTGACGTCAGTGTCATAGAAATCTGCAAAATCTAAGCAATTTTGACGAAGTGTGTCGACATTTGTCTCAGCGATAAGAGCTTTGACGTCTAGTAAAATTCCAAATTTGGTGTTTTGGTTTTTTAGACGTAAAACCGTATTTATATCTCTTGTTGGAGTCTATCAATTACGCTGTTCATAACACGAGCAATTTCTTCTTCTACAGAAAGTCCTGCATCTCTTGTTAATTCACCAGGCATCCTACGATGTCGTCTAATCCTTCTGTCAACCTCGATTCCCCAAGTTGTGCATCTTGTTTTTCCATTGTCTACCTGGCTCAAATTATCACAAAGTTTGACAATTTCTTGCTCCAGCGATTCAAAATCAGATGCTGCTTCCTTGAAATTCATAATAGAATCCTGCAAACTTTTCTGTATACGATCAATGTTCCCAAGTATGATGTTCCAGAAATGTAACAAAACTAGAAAGTTAAAGTTCAATATACCTGCCATCAAAGTTTCTACATCACTTCTGGTGTCAGGTGTCATAGTTGCATCTTCTGATAATTTTTTCTAACATCCCTACTAGTTCATCTAGTCCTTCATAAATAGCCTTAACAGCTTCTGATCGTGCACTCCAGCGTGTTTCAGAACCCCTCTTCCCTGTGATTGCCACAAATCTTTTTAATTCTTCCAAACGAGTTGTTGGACAAGAGAAAAAAAAATACTTTCAATTGTTCTGTGATTTCTAGCACATATTCGCTGTTTAAGGCCAGATATATGCTCAGTCATTACAGCAGCATTGTAATAACATTGTAACCGAAAGTCGGCTAGAGGTATGTTATCAGCTTCAAGGTTCTCTAAGATAACTCTTTCAAGGCTTGCTGCGTCTTTGGAATGCATCTGAACAAAACCTAAAAATGTTTCTTTGATGGTTACTTTTTTAGTTTGAAAATCCACATCCACAAATCTGATGACTGAGAAAGCTATTACCGGTGTCCTAGATCGGTTGTTGAGTCAAGTAAGATACCGTAGTACTTGTTTTTTTCTGACTTCACTCAACAGCTGATTCCTTACAGTGGATTAAGTAGGTGGATAAATTCATTTTAGATTTCCGGTGATAAATAAGATACAGAACCTAGATTTTCGCGTGCATGTTGTTGGTGTTTTTCTAACAGTGGATCATACTTAGCAACGAGATTGATTACAGAGAGAAAGTTTCCAACATTTTTATCCTCGTCCTTATGCAGATGTTCTTCATGGCCACGCAGTGTCAAATTTTGTGAAACTAGAAACTTAATACATGTAAGTATTCTTTTCAAAATATCGCGCCAACGTTGTTTTTCCAGTTGAATTTGAACTTGTACTTGGACATCATTTACAGTTTTATAAAGTATTCTCTGCTCGGCTTCCTTCAACGTAGTAAAAGCTCTGCGGTGGCCAAGACTGTTTTCATGAGACTGTAGTTTTTCTCGCTTTCTCCATTTGTTGAAACCATTGATTAACTCAAATGAAGATTTTGAGTTAGAACTTGATGATGTAACCGATGGTCGAAGGCAGAGGCGTCACTAGGTTTGGTTTCACCCGGGGCGGTAGCTCATGGTTTCACCCCTTCACGACTTAACACATAGACCTCCTCCGAGTCTTCCAGTGCCAAATAACGGGAACATACAGAGTTTTTCATTTTGGTGTCACCCCTTTTAATGGTGTACCCTGGTGCGTTCTACAACCCTCGCATCCCCCCTTAAAGTATTCGCCTTTAATGTATTTCATTGTATTTGGTTTGTTTGTTTGTTTTTTTCTAAGTGAAAAGAAAATTGTTGTCTCTTTTTTGACATAAAATCATACACAGTAACATTTTAGATTTTGGTGTCACACCCCTGATGGTGTCACCCCATTTTATCTCCCTAGTGACGCCACTGGTCGTAGGGGGTCCTAATGTTTCCATTAGAACTTACTAGGGTTTTGGTAGACCTTGGTGGGCGCCCCATTACCTTTCCAGGTCAGTGGAGGACTTTCTTAGAGTTAGTCATTCATCATTTTTATTGTGGCTTTAACGTGGGCTCTATCCCACGCCCCTCAGCTTTTGAGGCGATCGTACTATTGACTTCGCTATCCAGCCGCAGAAACACTAAGCATCTTTATTAATTGGTGAATATAAAAGCCACGAGCAATTTACTCCCAGCAACTCATTTTAAAAAAAAACGCCATCAGCAATCCTACATTGTGGATGTGTCATATATTTATGAGTAGAATGGCGCCCTTAATGCTCAATGGGGGCACCAAAATCATGCTTGCCAACTGGCTTGTAATGAAGATATTTTCGGAGCTTCAAAATTCAATCTTGCAAGCGTATTTTGGATACATAAGTTTACATCAAAATAAAATTAAGTAACAAGTTTTAATACTCATTTTGGTGCCCCCTAACGTGGCGACCGGGGACATATGTCCCCCCCTGCCCCCCCCTCGCTACGCCACTGCTGCGGATGACAAAGTCGAGGATGGTGAAAAATGTATATGTGTTCACTGCCATAAGCAATTCTCTTTTAAAGAATCAAATACATCGCTGACGTACCACCTTCAGCATAGTCACCACAAATTGCTATGGTGCCAATAGGGACATGAAGAGTTTACAATCATTAAATAATTATTTATTGTGTCAGTCAAACAAGCCTGTATGTGATAAAATCATGGCTTGAAATAAAACTTGAGAAATGAGACTTAGCAATATTTTACATTGTTAATATTGGAGTTTGACATTTTTTCCATTGTATGCATAACATTGATTTCATTTTTTTTTGTGGATTTAAAGAAATAAAATTTAGTTGAAAATATTTTAATTTTTCATTGAGACAGGGGTAATAACTCAATAACATAAAAAATGTCAATTACCTGATTTTGTTACTTCCCTTGAAATTTTCAGTTTAATTACGTCATAAATGTTTATTTTTGGTTTATTTTTTGGCTTCAATCGAATTTATCGATTAATTAATCGATAATTATTCAAAAGTTAACGATTAAATTTTAATTAATCGATAACAGCCCTAATATGTATATATATATATATATATATATATATATATATATATATATATATATATATATATAACTTGTAAATATAACTTTAAATTAGGGCTGTGGAAATTAAGATTAATTTCTCGATTAATCGATAAAACTTTTTATCGATTAAATATATATATATATATATATATATATATATATGAAAATATGTATGAGTGTGTAGACATGTCCTTTATAGCTAACAAAACCATGCCATTCATCCAAACGACATGAACTTTTTAGAGAATTTTAAGTACGCTACCGGAATAGTAACTGGCATGCAGCGCAGCGCATGGGACCCATAATGTGTTTTTTTCTTATATTACCTACATAAAAATTAGTTTAACCGATGACTACTATGTAAATGGATGGATCTTAACTAAACTGTAAAAACTTGTTAGCCAAAAGGCCTATTTTCTAATTTGTTTAAGATTATATAACCCATTAAATTTTTAACGATCTTTAGAAATATATCCATGATGAAACTGCATAAAATGAACATATTTTTGTAATTTAAATCCTGCAACGAATTTTCGAGGGGCCCCTTATTGTCGTTCTTTATATAAGCTATTGATATATCAACCTTTGTTTAAGCGTAAGATACTGAGAAAATAATGGAACTTGACCCATCCTAGTATATAAAAAATTAAGACTCTATATTTAATTACTATAGCACACTGAAAGCCTAATGTCAATTCTCTCGGGTTTGGGGGCCCCAAATGTATTTTTTTAGTAAACGTTTAAAATTGTATTCCACATTCCATTTCTAACGATATCGAGAAATATAGAAAAATATATTCGTCATGAAATTGATTGAGTAGATTTTTGATAATGATGTTAGACTAATGGCCCGGGGACCATTTATGTCTTTCTTTGTTATCAATATTTATAAAAATGACAATGTATAAATATGTATGTAAGCTTTGGGAGATTTTTGAGTACGCTTCTAAGATGGTACCCGGCAATAAACATTTGAAAAATAAAACTCAGGGGGGCCGGTGGCCCAAAATGTTTGTTTTTTTCTAATATGAGCAAGATAAAAATTAGTTTAAGTGTTAGTGAAAATCGATGGATCTTGACCAAACTTGGTATATAAAATTATGATAGCCCATTTTGAATTGATTCGATAATGACCTTCGTTTTGGTTTGCATTGATATATTGGAACTACGCCCATGTGACAACGGAGACTGAACCACATGTCTTCTTCCAGTACGTGTCGGAAAGTTCAGCTAGTTCAACGGGAAGGGAATCACCAATAGCATTTTCGGGGGGTGGGGGTGGCTAACGACGCTTCCCCAAATCCCCGAGTCATGTGAGCAGGACCTAGAGTCTAGGGGTTGGGGGGGGGGTTAAGCACACATAAGCTTGTATATTTTGGGGTAACTGGCGAAAAAGTTCAACGACTCCTGCCATGAGAGAACCAAACGGAGCTGCGGTTATTTCACAAATGCTTTGGTCTCAACATCAAACGACGCAGTGTAACAATTTCATACGTTATCTTGTGGATTCTCAAACTTCAAGGATTATAATTAGATTTAATTTTCGTGTCTTGATAGCTTACGCCAACCAGCATCTGATGGCCTACTGATCGGCACATTGAGAAGCACTGATTTAAAAAAAAAGAAAAAAAGTCATTAAATAAATTCTAAGCGACGAAATATTTCAGTGGAAGTTTTATTTAAAGTTACTCTTTTGATGTGACGTCACATTTCTTCAACCCCCTCCCCCCCCCCTCGTCACGGATCGTCACAAAATTGTGACCCCCCTCCAACCCCTAGGTGCGTGACGTCATTTATGGACGGCCCGTAACTGAAAAAAGTACTCATGTAACAGAAAACATATAATATGTAGAAAATAAAGGTAGATACACAGTTTTCTATGTTGTTAAATGATAGAAATAGAAATCGTGTTTCACGTTTGCGATGCACCACAAATCACCGGTGCTGTTTGTATTTAATATGAAATTTTAAATGTTTTTTACCAAACTTACTTTGGACGATTAATGATAAGAAATTTTATCTTTAAAAAATGTATTTAATATATAATTTATATTTCTCTGACTCTTAATATTAATGACTTGTGTTACTTATTTTTTTGTATGAACGTTATAAAAAACTGTATAGAAACATGAATTTGAAGGACTAATAGATTTTAAAATTGTATTTATTTCGATTTTTAAGGAACCTATAAAAATGTTATATGTACTTTCATATATCTACTAATTTACCTTACTGTTTTGGTACATCTGTCTCTCCTCTTTGGTTTTCTTTAAATAGAAAACAAATTTATTTAAGTGCTCTGTCACTTATCTTCGATCCCTAAAATAGGGATACAATGTCAATGAATTGCTAAGATTCTCCTACCCCAGATAAAGCTGTAGTCCAATTTCAACACTGTTATTTCAATGGTTTATGCCATAATTTTAAAACTTTACTACCTTATAGTCGACATGTATTGTATAATAAACTTGTCTTCGTTGTCTACAAGATTGGATACTTCATATGTTATATAAAATGGTATTACGTCAGCTTGAAATGGACACTACTAAACAACGCTTTGTTTGAATAGCTTTGTTGGCAGTATAGAACAGCGCGATTATCAGATGTTAAAATATGTTAGACACAAGGATAGGTTTTACCTTTACGATATGTAAACATCTGAGTAAGGTTTTGGCCTCTACAAAGACGTTACACATGAGTTCAGAGGTCCTACTTCGACCCGTCATAGCTGCGGGCGCCACCACGGCAAAGAGTACGGGTCTATATAACCAAGGACTGTCGAAAGATAGGGGGAAACATCATCGTAGACCACCCATGGATGTGCGGCAACCGCAATAACCAAGCACATAGTGTTGGGTAAGGGCATCCTATATCCCTTGGGAAAGTCTCCTCAGAGCTGACGTCCGACCAAAGTTCTTCATCGCACTTTTTTTAGAATTGTACTGGCCCACCTGGCCCATAAACAGTGCCATTCACTGAAATAGCTAGAAAGGGGGACGAAACGGTCGCTTCGGATGACCCGACCCTTCAACGAGTACGATGGTTTTCATCATCGACGGGGGCATTCTCCACCACGAGTGCCCACGTCTACGTCCTACAGCGACTGTACATTGTCCTGCCCGTCTAAGTTCCTGACAGCGACTGTAATCATCTGTCTAACGGCCTAGCTATCCCTAACAGGGACTTCAACGTTCCACGTCGGGGCTGTTAGTTTCGGGTCTCGCACACCCTACTTATCCAGAGGAACCCGTAAAGGTCAGCCCCTTCCTCCGGAGTTCTTTAGCTAAATGGCGAGACATGTTATTTACATTAAACATATGAATGCGTTAAGCGTGATGCTTTAGCACAAGAAGTAGGTTTTAAAATTTAGTAAAATAAATGAAACTATTTGAAATCGATCATATCCCCTGTTTTAATCTTCTAATCTTAGAAATATAGATTTTCTAGTGTTTATATTCGTCACAACTTTATCACTGGCTGCTTCTTAAAAAGTTTTCAAACATTTAACTCTTGATAAATTAAAACTCCCATGGATTATTGCATAAAAGTTTACTATTTTTAAATCCTTTATATTAACTCGTGGTGTCTGCGGCCGACCGACCGACCTTGCTTGTCGCCAAAACTTTTGATCGATTTTTAACCCACTTGCTCGCAAGATAGCGAGCTGAAATTTTGCAGGCAGTTTCGTACCGATGATAAAAACAATGTATCAAACTTTCAGATCGATTGCATGTACCGTAATTAAATTATTGATTTTTTAGATTATTTTATTTATTCCTATGTATCATGCTATTTTTTGAGATAGAGCGTCGCGGTGCGTATTATATTGAACAACCTTTCTGTCGCGCAATAAGGTGCGTATTTTACTGACAACACTTTTTATAAACCTATTCCTGATCGGTGCGCATTATATTAAACACGTTTTACGACACAACTGCAATTTTGTATTTTTGGATGGTCTTGCGCTGCGTGTTATAATGAACATTCATTTAGTTACGTCTCATACGTAAAGGATTTATAGTCAAAAACTTTGGTTTTTTACGGGTTGTTTTTATTAAATCCTTTATATTAACTCGTGGTGTCTGCGGCCGACCTTGCTTGCTTGTCGCCAAAACTTTTGATCGATTTTTAACCCACTTGCTCGCAAGATAGCGAGCAGAAATTTTGCAGGCAGTTTTGTACCAATGATAAAAACAATGTATCAAAATTTCAGATCGATCGCATGTACCGTAATTAAATTATTCATTTTTTAGATTATTTTATTTATTCCTATCTATCATGCTATTTTTTGAGATAGAGCGTCGCGGTGCGTATTATATTGAATAACCTTTCTGTCGCGCAATAATGTGCGTATTTTATTGACAGCTCTTTTTATAAACATATTCCTGATCGGTGCGCATTATATTAAACATGTTTTACGACACAACTGCAATTTTGTATTTCTGGATGGTCTGGTGCTGCGTATTATCATGAACATTCTTTTAATTACGTCTCGTACATAAAGGATTTATAGTAAAAACTTGGTTTTTTACGGGTTTTTCTTATTAAATCCTTTATATTAACTCGTGGTGTCTGCGGCCGACCTTGCTTGCTTGTCGCCAAAACTTTTGATCGATTTTTAACCCATTTGCTCGCAAGATAGCGAGCTGAAATTTTGCAGGCAGTTTTGTACCGATGATAAAAACAATGTATTAAAATTTCAGATCGATCGCATGTACCGTAATTAAATTATTGATTTTTTAGATTATTTTATTTATTCCTATGTATCATGCTATTTTTTGAGATAGAGCGTCGCGGTGCGTATTATATTGAACAACCTTTCTGTCGCGCAATAAGGTGCGTATTTTATTGACAGCTCTTTTTATAAACATATTCCTGATCGGTGCGCATTATATTAAACATGTTTTACGACACAACTGCAATTTTGTATTTCTGGATGGTCTTGCGCTGCGTATTATAATTAACATTCTTTTAATTACTTCTCGTACATAAAGGATTTATAGTCAAAAATTTGTTTTTTTACGGGTTTTTCTTATTAGCCAACTTTAATCAAGGTAACATAACTCCAAAGTTTTATCTGTGCTTTAATTTGCCGCCACTTATTCGACAAATTAACAGGAAGGACCTATTTTAAATCTAAAATAGATTATAGATAAAATTAGAAAATATGTTTAAGAAAGAGAAACAATTAGAAATATTTATAAAAACATTGTTTGAAGGGAAAGTGGGAGAGAAGTGGAAAGAGTAGAAATGGTGTGCTATTCAATCAGATAAATCAATGAAATGTTTACTGAAGTTTATCATTGGATTCTGACATAAAACGAGAATTGATAACACAAATAGATAACCCCAATTTTTTTACATTGATCAAAAACAATTGTCTTTTAATGACGTCATTGGACAAAATATGTTGATATTTGATTTAAAACTAAGTGCATTGTATGACATAATTATACATTTACAATTAAATTGTTGACTTAGTGCCTAGAGCTAGATCGCCGAAAGCACACATATAATTTGTTAGTGACAGGATATTGTTATAATCGAAATCAATTTACTCTGGTGGTAGAGAATCCTAACAATTCATTGAAATGGTATCCCTTATTAAAGAGATCGAAGTCAAGTGGCGAAACACATAGATGAACAGAATTTTATGCTGCGTAAATATATATGCCGCTGCCTATTAACTGTGAAATACACAAAGAAATACACGATAAATGTATTATATTTATAGTTTTCTAAATTTGAAATAACTAGAATTCTAAAAATGCAATTTTCTTTCAAATTAAATGTTTCTTTACATAAAATTAAGTGAAGTGCGATACAACGTTTAAGCAATACAAATAATTAATACTATGTCACATAAAATTGGAGATAGCAATTTTACAGAAGATAAAGAAAGAAAATAATATTATGATTTTCTTAATAATCATGCCTCTTAAGTTGTCTCAATTACAACCTCATATTAAAGCGGTCAAAAGCAGTTGGGCCTTTGTGACAAATATAAATTGATTGCTCGTCACACACACACACACACATATATATATATATATATATATATATATATATATATATATATATATATATATATATATATATATATATATGGAAATATGTATGTGTGTAGGCATGTCCTTTATAGCTGACAAAACCATGCCATTCATCCGCACGCCATGACATTTTTGGTGAATTTTGAGTACGCTACCTCGATGGTAACTGGCATGCAAAGCAGCGCCTGGGACCCATAATGTAATTTTTTTCTTATATTACCATCATAAAAATTAGTTTAAACGATAACTACTAGGTAAATTGATGGATCTTAACCAAACTGTAACAACTTGATAGCCAATACGCCTTTTTTCGAAATTGTTTAAGATTATATAACCCATGAAATTTTTAACAATCTTGAGAAATATATCCATGAGGAAACTGCATAAAATGAACATATTTTTGTAATTTAAATCCTGGACCGAATGGGCCCGGGGGACCGTTAGTGTCGTTCTTTATATAAGCTATTAATATATCAAATTTATTTAAGCGCAAGATTCTGAGTAAATTAATGGAAATTGACACATCCTAGTATATAAAAACTTAAGAGTCTATATTAAATTACTATATCACACTAAACGCCTAATGTCAATTCTCTCGGGGCTGGGGGCCCCAAATGTCTTGTTTAGTAAACGTTTAAAAGTGTATTCCACTTTCCATTTGTAACGATATTGAGAATTATAGAAAAATATATTCGTCATGAAATTGATTGAGCGGTTTTTTGAAAGTTGTGTTAGACTAATGGCCCGGGGACCATTTATGTCTTTCTGTGTTATCAATATTTATATAAATGACAATGTATAAATATGTATGTAAGCAATGAGAGATTTTTGAGTACGCTTCTATGATGGTACCTGGCAAAAAACATTTGAAAACTGAAACTCAGGGGGGCCGGTGGCCCATAATGTAATTTTTTTCTAATATGAGCTACTTTGAAAATCGTTGGATCTTAACCAAACTTTGTATATAAAATATGTTTTGTTTGACTTCCTTATGTCTCGTGAGACGACGGAATTTTATGTGCTCCTGTGGGATTTACGCACATGATCTTGCAGCTTCTGCTGTGGCTGTACAAGCCCACGCGCGAATTGCAGCCTTTGCTGCACTTCTGACACTGAAAGGTAGTGCTAGTGGTCGGCTGAATTTCTCTGCTTTTACGCCAATTGAGCGGGTGGCTTATAACCGGTCACTACTACTTCCCGTGTAGTGTCGACGCTGTGAGGCGAAGCTGGAGTGTCATCTCCAGGGCACAGGCCTGGGCAGGTAGTGGGGAGAGTCAGCTGTTGCCGATGCAGCAGACTCCCTCTCTCCACGCAGCTGAGTGGTCCAAGGGAGAGGCAGAGCCAGTACATCTTGGTATCAACTACGTCGCAGGAATTGCCAGAGAGACGTTGTAAGCAACGCCAGACTGCCTTCGGGATTCCGGCTCCTGATTTGTGATCGAGGTTTACTCCCCTAGCCTTTCTAGGCAGCGGAGGTTTGGAGTCAGAGTTTTCCTTCTCCTAGATGAGCGGCCATCTAAAGCTGACGAGCCTCATCTGCCCGAAGCAACTGGTTTTGAGGCGCCAGTGGTCCGCCTTGCACCCCTTCTCCTGTTAGTTGGGAACAGGCTTCGCCGTTCTTGTTTGGAAAGCCACACGTGAAGGCCAGGAGCTGGATTTGGCTGCCAGAGGCGATTTGAGTCGCAAGCCATTGAAGCATTTCTTGGGGTGAGGAAGCTTATCCCCGCAGCCACTCCAGTAAGGACAGCCCTTGAAGCCCATAAAATATGAAAGACCATTTTAAAATGATTCGATAAAGACCTTTCTTTTTTTTTCGCAAATGTTTTATTGCCCTTTTGATTATACATGATATTGTCAAATAATGACAACTGCACCCATTATTATACAGATTAATATTAACAAATGTTTTGAGCCTTACATATTGCACCGATCGGACCTGTAGCCACTATATCTTTTATTTTGTTTTAATGTATGCTATATATATATATTCTTCATCCGATCGCTTTGAAACTGTGGAATATGTTGAATACAATATTGCAAATTTCTCTTGTATAAAATGCTTTTTTAAATCCTTTATATTAACTCGTGGTGTCTGCTTGCGTGCACCCTTGATTGTTTGCTTGTCGCCAAAACTTTTGATCAATTTTTAACCCACTTCCTCGTAAGCTAGCGAGCTGAAATTTTGCAGGCAGTTTTGTACGATAATAAAAACAATGTATCAAAATTTCAGATCGATCGCAAGTACCGTAATTAAATTATTGATTTTTAGATTATTTTATTTATTCCTATGTATCATGTTATTTTTTGAGATAGAGCGTCGCGGTGTGTATTATATTGAACAACCTTTCTGTCGCGCAATAAGGTGCGTATTTTATTGACAACACTTTTTATAAACATATTCCTGATCGGTGCGCATTATATTAAACATGTTTTACGACACAACTGCAATTGTGTATTTTTGGATGGTCTTGCACTGCGTATTATAATGAACATTCTTTTAGTTACTTCTCAGTAAATAAAGGATTTATAGTCAAAAACTTGTTTTTTTTACGTTTTTTTGAAAATTTAATCCTTTATATTAACTCGTGGTGTCTAGTTGAACCCTTGATTGCTTGCTTGTCGCCAAAACTTTTTGATCCATTTTTAAGCCACTTCCTCGTAAGCTAGCGAGCTGAATTTTTGCACGCAGTTTTTGTAACTATGATAAAAACAATGTATCAAAATTTCAGATCGATCGCATGTACCGTAATTAAATTATTGATTATTTAGATTATTTTATTTATTCCTATGTATCATGTTATTTTTTTGAGATAGAGTGTCAGCGGTGCGTATTATATTGAACAACCTTTCTGTCGCGCAATAATGTGCGTATTTTATTGACAGTACTTTTTATTAACATATTCATGATCGGTGCGCATTATATTAAACATGTTTTACGACACAACTGCAATTGTGTATTTTTGGATGGTCTTGCACTGCGTATTATAATGAACATTCTTTTAGTTACTTCTGGTAAATAAAGGATTTATAGTCAAAAACTTGTTTTTTTTTACGTTTATTTGAAAATTTAATCCATTATATTAACTCGTGGTGTCTAATTGAACCCTTGATTGCTTGCTTGTCACCAAAACTTTTTATCCATTTTTAAGCCACTACCTCGTAAGCTAGCGAGCTGATTTTTTGCACGCAGTTTTGTAACTATAATAAATAACAATGTGTCAAAATTTCAGATCGATCGCATGTACCGTAATTAAATTATTGATTATTTAGATTATTTTATTTATTCCTATGTATCATGTTTTTTTTTGAGACAGAGTGTAAGGTTGCGCATTATATTGAACAACATTTCTGTCGCGCAATAAGGTGCGTATTTTATTGACAGTACTTTTTATTAACATATTCATGATCGGTGCGCATTATATTAAACATGTTTTACGACACAACTGCAACTGTGTATTTTTGGATGGTCTTGCACTGCGTATTATAATGAACATTCTTTTAGTTACTTCTCGTAAATAAAGGATTTATAGTAAAAAACTTTTTTTTTACGTTTTTAAAAAATGTAATCCTTTATATTAACTCGTTGTGTCTGGTTGCGCCCTTGTCGCAAAAACTTCGGATTGATTTTTAACCCACTTCCTCGTAAGGTAGCAAGCTGAAATTTTGCAGGCCTTTCATACCGATGATAAAAATAATTTATCCAAATTTCAGATCGATCGCATGGACCGTAATTAAATTATTGATTTTTTAGATTATTTTATTTATTCCTATGTATCATGATATTTTTTGAGATAGAGTGTAAGGGTGCGCATTCTATTGAACAACCTTTCTGTCGCGCAATAAGGTGCGTATTTTATTGACAACACTTTTTATAAACATATTCCTGATCGGTGCACATTATATTAAACCTGTTTTACGAAACAACTGCAATTTTGTATTTTTGGATGGTCTTGCGCTGCGTAATATAATGAACATTCTTTTAGTTACGTCTCGTACATAAAGGATTTAGTCAAAAACTTGTTTTTTTAACTTGTTTTAAAATTCCGCCCGGGTCTGGTTGCGCCCTTGTCGCCAAAACTTTGGATCGATTTTTAACCCATTTCCTCGTAAGCTAGCAAGCTGAAATTTTCAGGCAGTTTCGTACCGAATAGCGAGTAAACATGACGACATGCACACTGAGGTTGTTGTTACCCGCCTCCCATTTAATACTACCATCTCTTAAACATAAACTGTGATTGACCGACCCTAGCTAGGGTTAGTCATATTGAGGGTTGTTAATTGAGTGTTTTTTTGTTTTTTTTAATTTTTGTTTTTTTTAATAACCGATTATCGATGATGTAACTCCAATTTTAAACCGATTATCGCTTTATAGCTGACTTCATAGAAGTTAGGGGTGTACCGAATTTCGCCTGCAAATGTCTCGAAAACAACAATGAGTTGGCATTCCCTCCCCCCAACCGACTTTCACTAGCGTTATTTTGATTTCTTCGTGCATTAGTTTGTGTCCGTTCTATCTCTACTTTCTTTTCACTCTCCATGAGCAAGTCTTGCGGCGTATGCTACGCCGCGGGGCGTCTAGTATTGAATAATAAACTTATCTTCGTTGTCTACAAGATTGGATACTTCATATGTTATATAAAATGCTATTACCTCAGCTTGAATGGACATTACTAGAGAACGATTTGTTTGAATAGCTTTGTTGGCAGTATAGAACATATCAAATATTAAAATATGTTAGAAACAAGGATAGGTTTTTGGTTGCTTCTATCCTCACGATATATGTAAACATCTAATTAATGTTTTGGCCTCTACAAAGACGTTACACATGAGTTCAGAGGTCAAGTACATTCACTGTGTATTTAATAACAATGGATGATTGCGTGTAGAAAATTGGTTGCCTACCTGTTTACTGCCGGTCCTTGTGACTTTCAATTTCTTCGGCCTGTCCGAGCGTTAATCGAAATAACAATAATGTTTTCATTGAAATAGACAAACATACATTTTATAAACTCAAAACGGGATGAGATGGGAAATTATTAAACATGGTTTTCTGAACGTATTTTTTTGAACTGTAAATAATCTTGGTATTGATAAAAGACGAATATGTTCTTTAGGTCAAACCATTGTTAGTGTTTCAGCTTTACCATATAATTAGCAAAATGATTGTTTCACTAGTCGTGCATAGTACATGTAAATATAAACTCAATTGTGTTATCAGTTATATTACGCACTAAACCTGTTTGTGTCATTTATAAAATATTTCTTATTAAATGAATAACTTTTGAATAAAAAAATGATGGAGAATATTCAAATTAAAAAACGAATTGATGTTGTTATTTATAAATTAGAATTCAACACATTTATAACTTTTTTATAGATTAAACACAATACTTAATTCAAACAATTAATAAAACTTATTATTGAAATAAAATTCAATTATAAAAACATGTTTCCAGACTCAATTTCGCTCTATAGCCGAATCCTCTGACCTGTATGTTTAGCACATTGTCTTGGTTACAATTACGTTTATGTTCTACGTCACAGAGATCACTTGATTGACAACATGATTTAGTTAAACGACCCCAAAGACGTGTTTTGTTATCAAGAGAAGTTCATACATTCCCAAATATGTTCAATCTCCCAAGTAACGTGGTTGTGCCACCCTGTGTTGTATATTGAGAAATAAAAAAGTGAATTGTCAAGGGACAAATGTATTGTAACTTGCCCTTAAAGTTTTGCTCTTATAGATTCACCTGAATATTTACAGGTGCATTTTCCAGAATGATTGAAACATGCCACAGTGACATTTCTTGACAAATAAAATTTTAAATATTTATTAAATCCTTTATATTAACTCGTGGTGTCTGCGGCGGACCTTGCTTGCTTGCTTGCTTGCTTGCTTGTCGCCAAAACTTTTGATCGATTTTTAACCCACTTGCTCGCAAGATAGCGAGCTGAAATTTTGCAGGCAGTTTTGTACCGATGATAAAAACAATGTATCAAAATTTCAGATCGATCGCATGTACCGTAATTAAATTATTGATTTTTTAGATTATTTTTTTTATTCCTATGTATCATGCTATTTTTTGAGATAGAGCGTCGTGGTGCGTATTATATTGAACAACCTTTCTGTCGCGCAATAAGGTGCGTATTTTATTGACAGCTCTTTTTATAAACATATTCCTGATCGGTGCGTATTATATTAAACATGTTTTACGACACAACTTCAATTTTGTATTTCTGGATGGTCTGGCGCTGCGTATTATAATGAACATTCTTTTAGTTACTTCTCGTACATAAAGGATTTATAGTCAAAAACTTGGTTTTTTACGGTTTTTTTTTATTACTTTATATTTCATCGGTTCAAATGACGTCAAGTTTACAGTTGACTTCAATAGCAATCAAGTTATGCTTTAAGATATGACCTCAATAGAGGTAATGGTTCAAATGTTATAGAGACACGAATCACATTGAACTTACACACATTAAATCCGAATATAGAATACAACATTACGTAATTACAATGTAAACATTATCCATTACTTTCAATTTCAATATGTTTAGCTGCATTCGATAAAACAAATGACGTAAGTCTGTATTTAAAAAAGATGGATCAGTAGAGATTTTAAGAAATATTTTTGTTCGATATTAGAAAGTTTTATGAGTTAAAAAACTTAGAATTAAAAGTAAGAATAACATTACCACTCGATATTTAGTCTTAGATGCAACATAGTCAATGCTTAGTTATTGAATGTTCCTTTTGCAAGTAACTAATTTAATCAAACATTTAAAATCGAAGGAAGTGAGCCGTTGACAGGAAATTGTTTAAATCGAAATCAATCTATACCGGGGGATAAAGGAATCCTAGCAATTCATTGAAATGTTATCCCTTATTAAAGAGATCGAAGTTAAGTGGCGTGCCACTTAAATAGACGTAATCCGCAGGAACACCAGTGTGTAATTAATAGCAGTTATCAATTATAAAAAGGAATTCAGGTCGATAAAGAGTATTAAATGTATAGTGTCTTAAATTTGAACTAACTAGCATTCTAAAAATGTATTTTTCCTTCAAATTAAATATTACTATAAAATCCTATTTAGTTATATGCAATATAAAGTGTGAGAATTACGAATAAATAATATTGTGTTGCATAAATATTGAGAGTGCAATTTAACCAAAAATAAAGAAAATAATATGATCTTCTAATCAATCTTGCCGCTAAATTAAATTGTCTTCATTACAACCTCATTATAAATTGTTCAATAATGGTGCTTTTTAGAGCAGTGTTCAAGAAAAATACATACGCCAGATATGACAATAAAATGTCTTTTAATTAGCACACTTCCCTTATAAGTTTAAATATGTGAGTTCAAACTTCGGACATGGATTTCATTTGCATTTTAATATACTGAATGGGCCTGTCAACGGGTACCCGTTGCCGTGAGATTACCATGGTAGTAAAATTCCGCCCGGGTACCCGTTGCCGTGAGATTAACAGGGTAGTAAAATTCCGCCCGGGTACCCGTTGCCGTGAGATTACCAGGTAGTAAAATTCCGCCCGGGTACCCGTTGCCGTGAGATTACCAGGGTAGTAAAATTCCGCCCGCGAAAATGTGGCTTTGTCTATATTAACCAAACTTCGGCTCGCATGCGGCTTTTTTGTGTTTAATTTACCCCTCGCGAAACAATTTATCAAGCGAAAGTTTTTGCTTCAAATATAAGCTGTGAAATACATCTAAGGAGAACTATCTGTCAACGGGAAATACAATGAATCATATAAAGAAAACAAAACTCCTCTGCCGAAAATTAGGATGGACTGTATTGAAATGAAAGAGGCCGTGTTTGTTGTTGTCAATAAAAACAACGCTGCTTTGAGACTAACATTGCTTTGAAATATGCCGACGTTGGGCTACCGATTAATGCAAATTATCTACCCCATCTCCCCCATCCACTCCTATACTATGACCACACCATTTCCATTTGCTTGTGTTTCTTGAGCTCATTACAGCATGTGCCTTGCCAAAAGAATACTGATTTTAAGAATACACCAAAAATTTGTAAGTTTTTAAAGTCATTAAATTAGTTACTAACTACGTTAGATGGAAATGGGCCCGTCCGTAAATGACGTTAGGCACCTAGCGGAGGAGAGGGTCACACATTTGTGACCAGGGGGAGGGATGTGTTTAAGAATAAATGTGACGTCACATCAAACCGCAACGCGCAACTTTAAATAAAAGTTCCACTGAAATATTTGATTGCTTAAAATTTATTTAATGACGCTTTAAAATACTTTAAATGGATATAAGCGTGTAGCGATTTTTAGAGTTCAACTTCACATTAAATACAAAATTAAATGAATATAAAGTTTTTTGACACATGCTCATTTTCAAAAAGGAAGTACAGCTTTTATGGGGAGGGGGGGGGAGTACGGCAAAGCTTTGTGAAGTCATATCATATCGGAGTGGGCTCTTAAGTTTTTGTGTCAACCTGTGACCGGGGGGTGGGGGGATAAAAAAAATGGGCTGAAATCGCGTGACGTCATTTATATACGGCCCCTAAGAAGTCGGACGTGTGAAATAAGGTGCATGGAAGGTGGCTAGGTAGCATTGTATAGCGTTAATGATGGGGAAAATTATGCGATGTTTCGATCGGGTAACCCGGGTACCCGTTCGAAATTTGGATGGGTACCCGGGCAGCATTTTTCAACAATATTGACATCCCTAATACTGAACGTTTTTTTCTAATGTAGAAAATAATTTACTGTAAAAACCACACTGACAATAAGACAACTCTAACATACAGACAACACTAGCAATCAGACAGATTCTAACAAAACCTAAGAGACAACACTTACAAACAACTCTTACAGGCAGACAGACAACACTAACAAAAAGTCAACTTTTACACACAGTTATTAAGATGCGAAATAAATAATAATCTAAGATCATTTTTTTTCCACCAGCGGTCACCGCATTTTTTTTACACATATCAGCAATTAACTTCATTTACGTTTTAACTAAATATCCACCTATGTAAAAGGTCATCGATGTTTGCCCTCATTTGAAGTCATCCTATTCTGTACTAAAAGAGCGAATAGTTTCGTCTTTTCTTATAACTTCAATGTCGTGGTTAGAGAACCAATCTGTGAGCCAATTAATTATATAAGATTAGGCCACCGGCCAGTTAAAATATAACGTGTGCCACAGGCCGGGGCTTGGAAATGCCTGTTGTACTGTCCTCAAACTAAGAGTACATTTAGTTCTTCTTACAGTCTTATTACAGTTTATAACAGGAAAACAAATGTCTGCACATTACCTATGTGTTTTTACATGTCATATATTGATATACTTTAAAAATATTTTGTCTATGCATTTTTAGAACTTAATTTTTTAAATTCTTTATCAGCAATATAAGGGGCCATTTTTTCTATGTTAAAGTTATTTTTATCGCGGGTGGATTTAATAAGATCCTGATTTTTATTAATTAATACATTACATACTTTTATCCACAAACTGAAGTATGCGTTTAAAGAAATACAATTTTCGATATACTCTTTTTTAATTTACACTTAGACTAAAAAGAATAAAATAAATAGAGGTAAAATAGATTTTTAAAAACCACATCTTTTTGTAAGTGGACTAAAAAGAAGAAAATAATGTAAACTTACATGTTCAAGCACTTTAATTTAGGATGATTACAAACGTGGGTTGGCGCTATTGAGGTTTTACATATGCAGTTCACTCATTCTCTCACTTATAGATCTCTCTTTTGCCTTCTAAATTATAAATCTTTAACTTTTATACCAACACCTCATAATCGCACGCCCAACGTTTTTAGTCATATTAAAATAAGATACTTGAACTTATATGTTTTACATTATTTTTCTTATTTTTAGTCCACTTATAAAAACGTGGTTTTTAAAAATCTTTTTTGTACCTCTATTTATTTGTACTAAGTATCACTATCAATTTCTACCGTGTTATAGACAATAAAATTTAACAGAGCTAAAACAAAAATTTTACCAAGTAAAATCATACTTCTTGAATGATTTTGAATAAAATAAAATAAACTAGACGCCCCGCGGCGTAGCATACGCCGCAGACTTGCTCATGGAGAGTGCAAAGAAAGTGGAGAAATAACGACACAAACTACAGCACGAAGAAATCAAAACAACGCGAGTGAACGTCGGTTTGCTGCCAACTCATTGTTGGTTTCGAGACGTTTGCAGGCGAAATTCGGTACACCCCTAACTTCTATGAAGTCAGCTATAAAACGATAATCGGTTTAAAATCAGAGTTACATAATCGATAATCGGTTTTAAAAAACAACAAAAAACAACAACACGCAATTAACAACCCTTAAACATGACTAACCCTCGCTAGGGTCGGCGATTCACAGTTTCATGTTTAAGGGATGGTAGTATTAAATGGGAGGCAGGTAACAACAACCTCAGTGTGCATGTAATCGGTAATCGGTTTTTAAAAAAAAACACAAAACAACAACACGCAATTAACAACCCTAAACATGACTAACCCTCGCAAGGGTCGGGCCAATCACAGTTTATGGTTAAGGGATGGTAGTATTAAATTGGAGGCGAGTAACAACAACCTCAGTGTGCTTGTCTCCATGTTTACTCGCTATTTTTTTACTTACTTTGTGCTGCTTGTTGTGTCTGTACTCTCACCCCCCCCCATCCTTTCTTTGCACTGTCTATTATGAGCAAGTCTGCGGCGTATGCTACGCGGCGGGTCTCTCCAGAGTTCCTTCTTTTCATTCAATAACAGTTGTTTGCCCAACCCATCCTATTTTGGCAACTGTGTCTTTCAGGAAATCTTCACCCTAACTAAATCATTAGCAGCGTATGCTACGCCGCGGTGTTGGCAATAAAGGGGTTAAAGAACGGGAACAAAAAAATATATCTCACAGTTTTTTAACCTTCATCGCAGGGATCAACGAATTAAAATAACACAAGTGAGATTGCATTGACAGCTTTGAGTAATATGTAAGGAGAATTTAAAAAATAATTTTTTTTAAAACTCCATTTGTGAACTCAATGTGAGGAGGGGGAGGAACCGACTTAAGGTCACGAATAATACAAAAGTGATCTGAGGACAGGAACCGACTTAGGGGAACAAATAATACAAGAGTGATCTGAGGACAGGAACCGACTTAAGGTCACAAATAATACAAAAGTGATCTGAGGACAGGAACCGACTTAAGGTCACAAATAATACAAAAATGATCTGAGGACAGGAGCCGACTTAAGGTCACAAATAATACAAAAGTGATCTGAGGACAGGAACCGACTTAAGGTCACAAATAATACAAAAGTGATCTGAGGACAGGATTCGAGTTAAGGTCACAAATAATACAAAAGTGATCTGAGGACAGGAACCGACTTAAGGTCACAAATAATACAAGAGTGATCTGAGGACAGAAACCGACTTAAGGTCACAAATAATACGAAAGTGATCTGAGGACAGGAACCGACTTAAGGTCACAAATAATACAAAAGTGATCTGAGGACAGGACCCGAGTTAAGGTCAGAAATAATACAAAAGTGATCTGAGGACAGGAACCGACTTAAGGTCACAAATAATACAAAAGTGATCTGAGGACAGGAACCGACTTAAGTTCACAAATAATACAAAAGTGATCTGAGGACAGGAACCGACTTAAGGTCACAAATAATACAAGAGTGATCTGAGGACAGGAACCGACTTAAGGTAACAAATAATACAAAATTGATCTGAGGACAGGAACCGACTTAAGGTCACAAATAATACAAGAGTGATCTGAGGACAGAAACCGACTTAAGGTCACAAATAATTCAAAAGTGATCTGAGGACAGGAACCGACTTAAGGTGACAAATAATAAAAAAGTGATCTGAGGACAGGAACCGACTTAAGGTGACAAATAATACAAAAGTGATCTGAGGACAGGAACCGACTTAAGGTCACAAATATACAAAAGTGATCTGAGGACAGGAACCGACGTAAGGTCAAAAAAAAATACAAGAGTGATCTGAGGACAGCTCGCCAGTTATAGGTGTGGATCTAACATCGCAATCGTCAATATGCAATACACAATGTGTCCTTGATTATGCGTCTCTTGATTTATAGCAAAAATAAAAGCATTGAAATATTTTGAGGTATAATTAAAGTAACTCATGCGAAGCGTGAATCCATAATGATAATACAGTACTGACATAGAAATTACAATTAGAAAATAGAGCAAACGCAAACAAGACTACAATCTGACAGTATCTTAATATAAATATTACTATATATATTGAAAGGCTTTGATTATACTTTATTCCTTTATTCCTTCATTACTTTAGTATATATTAACAGTGTTTAAACAGGTGAGAATAAGAGTACGCTAAAGTGTCTTACGCTTTAAAAATTATATAATTTTTTAAATTACATAATTACTTCCAATAATTATAGTTATTAACAAAAATATTAGAAAACCACAAGAGAAATGAGGTCATTTACAATTTGTGATTTTTTTATATAAAATAAAGAAGCCATTCCTTTTAGTTTAATATTTCTTTGGATTTTAATATATTGTTATTAATCATTTATAAACTGTTATTAATAGTTAACATCTGCTATCTTAGTTTCTGTAGTTTAAATTATAAAAGTGTCGTTTGTGTTCTGGTGTTGTTTATTTTTAGATTTAATATTTAGAAACATGAGATAAATGTCGCATAATTCTATGTTGTTAAAATGGCAATGGGAATTGTTTTTCCCGCTAGCGATGCACCACAAAGCACCGCGAATGTTGTATTTACGATGAAACTCAAACTGTTTTTTTTAACCAAACTTAGTTTAGACGATTAATTGATAAGAATGTTTTTCTTTTTAAAAAAATTAATTTATTCATAATTTACAATTTTAGGCTTTTTAATATTAAAGACTTGTGTTACGTAGTTTTTTATGTGGAACTAACGTTAACAAATTGTATAGAAAACATAAAATTCGAAGGTCAAATTAGATTTAAATTGTAATTTATAAAGAATTTAATAGAACTTTACAATTTTTATATGTACTTTAACAGATATGCTTTCCTGACTGTTTCAGTAATAAATAGTAAGATCGTGGCTGCATTTCCAATAGGAAACCAGTCTATTTTATTCAAGTACTATTTCACTTGATTTCGATCCCTATGAAAAGGGATACAATGTCAATGAATAATCAGGAGATTCATACCACAGATAAAGCCTAAGTCCAATTTCAACAAACTCATTCCACTGGTTTATGTCATAATTCTTTAAATTTTACTAATTTATTGTTGATATATGTTGTATAATAAACTTGCCTTTTGTTATCTACAAGAGTAGATTCATTATGTTAAATAAAATGGTTATACGTCAGCTTGAAAGGTCGCTACTAACAACGCACGTGTCGCCTAAATGCCTTCGAAATGGAAAATAAAATAATATAATGTCAGTTTATAACATTAAAACAACAACAAATTGTGCTATGTCCAGAAAAGAATGAATTAAAAAAAGAAGAAAAGAATCGTAAACAGGTTTATAATTACTAATGGAGCATTGGACTGGGAGAGTTGCACTAGCAATAAGTTAAATTTGAGAATGAACTTATTTAACATTGTTCTAAAGCTCACACAACTGGGAGAGTTGCACTAGCAATAAGTTAAATTTGAGAATGAACTTATTTAACATTGTTCTAAAGCTCACACAACTGGGAGAGTTGCACTAGCAATAAGTTAAATTTGAGAATGAACTTATTTAACATTGTTCTAAAGCTCACACAACTGGGAGAGTTGCACTAGCAATAAGTTAAATTTGAGAATGAACTTATTTAACATTGTTCTAAAGCTCACACAACTGTGAGAGTTGCACTAGCAATAAGTTAAATTTGAGAATGAACTTATTTAACATTGTTCTAAAGCTCACACAACTGGGAGAGTTGCACTAGCAATAAGTTAAATTTGAGAATGAACTTATTTAACATTGTTCTAAAGCTCACACAACTGGGAAAGTTGCACTAGCAATAAGTTAAATTTGAGAATGAACTTATTTAACATTGTTCTAAAGCTCACACAACTGGGAGAGTTGCACTAGCAATAAGTTAAATTTGAGAATGAACTTATTTAACATTGTTCTAAAGCTCACACAACTGGGAGAGTTGCACTAGCAATAAGTTAAATTTGAGAATGAACTTATTTAACATTGTTTTAAAGCTCACACAACTGGGAGAGTTGCACTAGCAATAAGTTAAATTTGAGAATGAACTTATTTAACATTGTTCTAAAGCTCACACAACTGGGAGAGTTGCACTAGCAATAAGTTAAATTTGAGAATGAACTTATTTAACATTGTTCTAAAGCTCACACAACTGGGAGAGTTGCACTAGCAATAAGTTAAATTTGAGAATGAACTTATTTAACATTGTTCTAAAGCTCACACAACTGGGAGAGTTGCACTAGCAATAAGTTAAATTTGAGAATGAACTTATTTAACATTGTTCTAAAGCTCACACAACTGTGAGAGTTGCACTAGCAATAAGTTAAATTTGAGAATGAACTTATTTAACATTGTTCTAAAGCTCACACAACTGGGAGAGTTGCACTAGCAATAAGTTAAATTTGAGAATGAACTTATTTAACATTTTTCTAAAGCTCACACAACTGGGAAAGTTGCACTAGCAATAAGTTAAATTTGAGAATGAACTTATTTAACATTGTTCTAAAGCTCACACAACTGGGAGAGTTGCACTAGCAATAAGTTAAATTTGAGAATGAACTTATTTAACATTGTTTTAAAGCTCACACAACTGGGAGAGTTGCACTAGCAATAAGTTAAATTTGAGAATGAACTTATTTAACATTGTTCTAAAGCTCACACAACTGGGAGAGTTGCACTAGCAATAAGTTAAATTTGAGAATGAACTTATTTAACATTGTTCTAAAGCTCACACAACTGGGAGAGTTGCACTAGCTATAAGTTAAATTTGAGAATGAATTTATTTAAGATTGTTCTAAAGCTCACACCAGATTGTATATATGTGTTGTTCTCACTGATGTGTTAAAACTATACCGCTCCGACATAACATTTTGACTTATGAGAAACAAATCTCAATAAGAGCAGGAACTTATATCAAAGATTGTGATGGAAAATACTATAATTTATTATAAAAATTTGCTCCGTGGTTATTCTAAACTGCTGCACGTCGTCGATAAGATATCTACCCAGGAACATTTGTACTAACCATCTGGTCATGTAAGGATTTATTACTTTTAAACTTTCATTTTATTCAGCAAGTAAAATATTAATTAAGGAAACCCTTTAGAACAGTGCTTCTCAAACTTTTTAGTATAGCGGACCGGCAGGAATTTTTTCCATTGCACCAGGTACCGGTGCACTATTTTCCCTGCACTGACAATTTCTCCTGTCCTTTTTTTGAGAGCATCTGTGGACCGGCAGTGAATGGCCCACGGACCGGCACCCTTCCGCGGACCACGACTTTGAGAAGCCCTGCTTTAGAAGGCATAGCAAGTAGATAATTGTTAGTGAAGCATAGTATCTATGTATATAATTCACCTAAAGGAGTATGTTATCATGAAACAGAAAGATGAGAAAGAGGGGTAATCGTTGAAGGGACAATTATTTTGTGTATTCAAGAGGGAAGTATTAATTGAAGGCAGAAATATAG
Organism: Ampullaceana balthica; assembly: GCA_944989445.1. NCBI lineage: Eukaryota > Metazoa > Mollusca > Gastropoda > Lymnaeidae > Ampullaceana > Ampullaceana balthica. Next base: position 66,705 of record CALYLW010002513.1, read on the forward strand.
TGAGACATCATAATTTATGAATATTCAAGTACAACATCTTTATTAAAATATAACATATATTTTAAAGTTGAATGAAAAGAAACAGAAAAAAAGTTTTGGGGGAGTGTCAACAATGCTTCTTACATTCGCTTGAGTTGTTCCTTCACAGAATAGCAAACGATTAGTAGTGTAGTGGTATCACGTTCACCTTGATGTACACATAAGTTAAATACTAGGACACAACATTTAAATAATGTACACATCATTTCAATACTAAGATGCACCATTTCAATAATAGACATCATTTATATACTGTACGCATCAATTAAATACTCAACAAATCAATTAAATACTAGAACACATAATCTAAATAATCGACACATTATTTAAATACTCAACACATCAATTAAATACTAAGACACATAATTTAAATAATCGACACATCATTTAAATACTCAACACATCAATTAAATACTGGGACACATAATTTAAATAATCGACACATCATTTAAAAACTCAACACATCATTTAAATACTCAACACATCTATTAAATACTAGGACACATAATTTAAATAATCAGCAACCAGGAACTGTGGCAGCGTACAAAACAGAAGCCCATTGAGGAAGAGATTCTCCAGAAGCGATGGAGGTGGATTGGTCATACACTAAGAAAACCTGCTTCTAGCACAACAAAGCAAGCCCTGAAATGGAACCCACAGGGTAAGCGGAAAAGAGGCCGTCCAAGAAACACTTGGCGCCGAGAATTGGAGGCAGACATCAAGAGAATTAGCCATGAATGGAAGATCCTGGAGAAGCTGGTCCATGATAGAGATGCCTGGAGGTCTTTCGTAGGTGGCCTATGCCCTTGGAGGAATCGCAGACGCCGACGATGATCGGTGGATGCCCCTCATGGACGAGAAGGCTCAACAACAACAACACATAATTTAAATAATCGACACATCCTTTAAATACTGGACACATCAAAAATGCTGGACACATCATTTAAGTTCTGGACACATCATTTAGATATTGGATACATCATTTACATAATGGGTACGTCGTGTTAATTAACGACACATTATTTAATTACTGGACACATAATTTAAATTACTAGTCTATGACGGTGGAGCGTCCATGTGTGAACATTTATGTAAAATGTTGTATGTGTAACTATTTTTTGGGAAGATTGAGAGTATAAGTGAACAAAATAAATAAATAAATACTGAACACATGATTTAAATTACCAGTCTATGACGATGAAGCGTCCGTGTCTGAACATTTATATAAAATGTTGTATGTGTAACTATTTTTTTGGAAGATTGAGAGTATAAGTGAACAAAATAAATAAATAAATACTGAACACAAATTTTAATTTTAAAAAACCTGTAAAAAACCAAGTTTTTTACTTTAAATCCTTTATGTACGAGACGTAACTAAAAGAATGTTCATTATAATACGCAGCGCAAGACCATCCAAAAATACAAAATTGTAGTTATGTCTCGTAAAACGTGTGTAATATAATGCGCACCATTCAGGAATATAATTATAAAAGATGTTGTCAATAAAATACGCACCATATTGCGCGAATGAAAGGTTGTTCAATATAATACGCACCGCGACACTCTATCTCAAAGAATAAAATGATACACAGAAAGAAATAAAATAATCTAAAAATTCAATATATTAATGACAGTAGATGCTATTTATCTTAAATTTTGACGCATTGTTTTTATTATTGGTACAAAACTGCCTGAAAATTTCAGCTCGCTAGCTTACGAGAAAGTGGGTTGAAAATTGATCCAAAGTTTTGGCGACAATAAAGCAAGGAAACAATCAACCAAACAGAAACCACGAGTTAATGTAAAGGATTTAATTAAAAAAAACGTAAAAAACCAAGTTTTGACTATAAATCCTTTATGTACGAGACGTAACAAAAAGAATGTTCATTATAATACGCAGCGCCAGACCATCCAGAAATACACAATTGCAGTTGTGTCGTAAAACATGTTTAATATAATGCGCACCGATCATAAATATGTTTATAAAAAGAGTATCAATAAAATACGCACCTTATTGCGCGACAGAAAGGTTGTTCAATATAATGCGCACCCTTACACTCTATCTCAAAAAATAGCATGATACACAGGAATAAATAAAATAATCCAAAAAATCAATAATTCAATTACGGTACATATGATCGATCTGAAATTTGATACATTGTTTTTATCATCGGTATGAAACTGCCTGCAAAATTTCAGCTCGCTAGCTTACGAGGAAGTGGGTTAAAAATCGATCCAAAGTTTTGGCGACAAGCAAGCAAGCAATCAAGGGCGCAAGCAGACACCACGAGTTAATATAAAGGATTTAAAAAATACTAGACAAAATAAAATAAATAGTACGTCATATCATTAAAATCCCTGCATATGGCAGCCCATTATATAGTAATGCAATTGTAAACATTTCAAAAAACATATTTATCTTAAACTTAAAGTTTCCGTTTTTAAAAAAACAATAAATACAAGGAATTGTGTTTACTGTTCTTGCAATCAAATATGTATACTCTTTATGTTTAGAAACATGCAATAAAACAATACAGTTTAGGAATCACATCATTAAATACTATGTATTATAAAACTGCAATATATATTAATAAATAAATTAAACAATGTATATTCATGCTAGTCATACGAGTTTGGTTTTCTCAAGTGCAAAGTCAGTGTCTATAAATACTTTACAAGTATAAAATAACTTGATTCATAAGTGTTTACAGTTATAGTTCTAGCTATACAGTTACGGTTCTGGTTCTATGTAAGTGTTTACAGTTATAGTTCTAGCTATACAGTTACGGTTCTAGTTCTATGTAAGTGTTTACAGTTATAGCTCTAGCTATACAGTTACGGTTCTAGTTCTATGCAGGTGTTTACAGTTATAGTTCTAGCTATACAGTTACGGTTCTAGTTCTATGTAAGTGTTTACAGTTATAGCTCTAGCTATATAGTGACAATTCTAGTTCTATGTAAGTGTTTACAGTTATAGTTCTAGCTATACAGTTACGGTTCTAGTTCTATGTAAGTGTTTACAGTTATAGTTCTAGCTATACAGTTACGGTTATAGTTCTATGTAAGTGTTTACAGTTATAGTTCTAGCTATACAGTTACGGTTCTAGTTCTATGTAAGTTTTTACAGTTATAGCTCTAGCTATACAGTTACGCTTCTAGTTCTATGCAGGTGTTTACAGTTATAGTTCTAGCTATACAGTTACGGTTCTAGTTCTATGTAAGTGTTTACAGTTATAGTTCTAGCTATACAGTTACGGTTCTAGTTCTATGTAAGTGTTTACAGTTATAGTTCTAGCTATACAGTTACGGTTCTAGTTCTATGTAAGTGTTTACAGTTATAGTTCTAGCTATACAGTTACGGTTCTAGTTCTATGTAAGTTTTTACAGTTATAGCTCTAGCTATACAGTTACGGTTCTAGTTCTATGTAAGTGTTTACAGTTATAGTTCTAGCTATACAGTTACGGTTCTAGTTCTATGTAAGTGTTTACAGTTATAGTTCTAGCTATACAGTTACGGTTCTAGTTCTATGTAAGTGTTTACAGTTATAGTTCTAGCTATACAGTTACGGTTCTAGTTCTATGTAAGTGTTTACAGTTATAGTTCTAGCTATACAGTTACGGTTCTAGTTCTATGTAAGTTTTTACAGTTATAGCTCTAGCTATACAGTTACGCTTCTAGTTCTATGCAGGTGTTTACAGTTATAGTTCTAGCTATACAGTTACGGTTCTAGTTCTATGTAAGTGTTTACAGTTATAGTTCTAGCTATACAGTTACGGTTCTAGTTCTATGTAAGTGTTTACAGTTATAGCTCTAGCTATACAGTTACGGTTCTAGTTCTATGCAGGTGTTTACAGTTATAGTTCTAGCTATACAATTACGGTTCTAGTTCTATGTAAGTGTTTACAGTTATAGCTCTAGCTATATAGTGACAATTCTAGTTCTATGTAAGTGTTTACAGTTATAGCTCTAACTATAAAGTGACAATTCTAATTCTATGTAAGTGTTTACAGTTATAGCTCTAGCTATATAGTGAAAATTCTAGTTATAGGTAAGTGTTTACTGTTATAGGTCTAGATATGCAGTTACGGTTCTAGTTCTATGTAAGTGTTTACAGTTATAGCTCTAGCTATATAGTGACAATTCTAGTTCTAGGTAATTGTTTACAATTATAGCTCTAGTTATAAAGTGCCAATTCTAGTTATATGTAAGTGTTTACAGTTATAGCTCTATCTCTATAGTGACCATTCTAGTTATAGGTTAGTGTTTGCAGTTATAGCTCTAGCTATGTAGTTGCGGTTCTAGTTCTAGGTAAGTGTTTGTATACATAGCTTATCTAGGTAAGAGTTAAAAATTATAGTTCTAGGTAAGTATATACAGATATGTCATAGTTTTAGGTACATGTTTACAGTTAAACTTAATTGTAGTTGTGTAAGTTAAAGTTCAAGCTATGTGCTTACATTTAAAGGTCCAGGAAGATGTGTACAGTTATAGGTCTAACAAAGTGTTTACAGTAATTACAGTTATTTTATTTTATCATATTTTAAAAAATCTCGACACAAAAAGCACCGGTGCTTTAAAAAAACAAAACATTAATATTGCACTTGACAAAAAAGAGCTCTGAAATTAATGAGATTGTACTAGTGATATATATCTATTAAACTTAAATTGACAACGTATTTAGTCAAGTATTCTAAAATGTGTTTGGTTATTTTTATTAGTACGTTTTTTTACTAACGATGTAGAAGTTTCATACTATAAGAAATTGAAAAAAAATTGTTTTTATTAAAAATGTGTAAACTATAAACTATATATATATTGCATTATTAATGTATTATTTATGATTTTAGATACAAATGCTGTCCTCCCTGGTTGTTATATATTCTCTACATGCAAGTCTTTATTCATTTGACTTTGACTTTTTAAATACTGATAAAATATTAAAGAATAGTTAAGATTCACCCACCCCCGGTGTAACAGGCCAGATAAAGCTCTTGTCCTGATTAGAACAAGGGCTAATTTTTGCTCATAATCTTGAAGCTTGAGATTACACCTGTCTAACACTAGGGCCACCTGCTCTGTCTTATGGATATATATATACATATATAAATATATATCAATATTTGTCAAGATTACCCCTGTCTAAAACCTGGGCAACCTGCTGTCTTATGTATTATATATGTGTCAATGTTTGTCAAGTTTACACCAGTCTAACACCTGGGCAACCTGCTGTCTTATGTATTATATATGTGTCAATGTTTGTCAAGTTTACACCAGTCTAACACCTGGGCAACCTGCTCTGTCTTATGGATATATGTGTCAATGCTTGTCAAGTTTACACCAGTCTAACACCTGGGCAACCTGCTCTGTCTTATGGATATATGTGTCAAGTCTTGTCAAGTTTACACCAGTCTAACACCTGGGCAACCGGCTCTATCTTATGGATATATGTGTCAATATTTGTCAAGATTACACCCGTTTAAGAAATGGCCAACCTGATCAGTCGTATGGATATATGTATCACTATTTGTCTAGAATACATATGTCTAACAAGTGGGCAACCGGCTCTGTCTTATGGATATATGTGTCAATATTTGTCTAGAATACATCTCTATAACAAGTAGGCAACCGGCTCTGTCTTATGGATATATGTGTCAATATTTGTCTAGAATGCATCTGTCTAACACCTGGGCAACCGGCTCTGTCTTATGGATATATGTGTCAATATTTGTCCAGAATTCTTCTGTCTAACAACTGGGCAATCGGCTCTGTTTTATGGATATATGTGTCAATATTTGTCTAGAATACATCTGTCTTACAACTGGGCAACCGGCTCTGTCTTATGGATATATGTATCACTATTTGTCAAGATGATGTAAAATTGAAAGGGAAATAAAATCTTCAACATTAATGAAAAAAAGATAGGTGTCCCCCAAACCCAAAGGAATAGGAATTTGGAGTTTAATGTCATATAATGTTTCAATATGGGCAAACAAGTTTTAAAAAGCCTGTTTGGTAAAGATACATTCATTTACACAGTAGCTAACGCTTAAAGTATTTTTATATATCTCATAAAAGCAATGACAAAAAAATATTGTGGGCCCCCTGAGACCAATGTATGTTAAATTATTTATTTTTTAAAATATAAAATTATCAGCGTACAAAACAATCTATCGAATTTTCATAGCAATATAGAGTGAATGAATGTATGTATATGGCTATAAATATATATAAAGAGAGATACTATTATATACATGTATACAGATAATTAATGGCACCGACATTTTTACTAGACTCTTTTTTCTTTTACCCCTTTTCATTAGAAAGTTGAATATCTTTATATTATAAATTATCTAATTGCGAAAATAATATTGGACATTACTTCATTATTTGATGGTGTGTGTTATTCTCTTCCATGCTGGCAGGCTGGTGGTTTGACATCTCTAATAACAACGTAGTCATTAGCTGGTATTCGCTCGAAGGCAGTTCTTTCATATATTTTTAAAACATTTTTATAAAGCTCACTAAAAGCGTATGTTTGACTATTCATTCATTCTATTGTATCTCTTATTGTAGTGAGCGAAAACAAGTGGCTTACCACTTGAATAAGATATACAGCACCTCATAATACGCCACCTTAAAACAATTCTGACAAATATATAAATAATAAAAAATGAAATAATTTCATTGTTTTAATAATTATAAAAAACAGACATTAAACCCTTCATTTTCTTTTCAAATTTCATTTTATTTGCTAAATTTAAGTCATACAACCTTCAACATTTGAGTAACACAAATTATTAGTACAATGTCTTATAGCATTGTAATTTACTTTTAAAAGTGATTTTCAAAAATTTAAATATTCTTATTTATCTCAGTAGATAAGTTTACTAAAGTGAAATGTCACATAAATACGTGAGCACTGGTGCTCTGTGGTGCAGCACTAAGTAAATACAAATTAAACTTAAGTATTATATTTTTGTAGATTTAACAGAAAATATTTTTATTTAATGAAATAGAAAAAAATGCCTTTGTTCTTTTCTTTAAAATATACATGTACTACATTTATACCAAAGAGAAAGAAGCACATGGGGGTAATTTAAAAAAAATAAAATAATAATTATAATAATAAAAGTTTTTTTTTAATTAAAAAAAGACACCTACACGGAAGTATATCAAACTATTTCACAAAATTGAGTTTTTCTGTAATGAACTGAATGTTATATCAATGAACTGAATGGTATATCAATGAACTGAATGGTATATCAATGTACTGAATGGTATATCAATGTACTGAATGGTATATCAATGTACTGAATGGTATATCAATGAACTTAATGTTATATCAATGAACTGAATGGTATATCAATGAACTGAATGGTATATCAATGTACTGAATGGTATATCAATGAACTAAATGGTATATCAATGAACTGAATGGTATATCAATGAACTGAATGGTATATCAATGAACTGAATGGTATATCAATGAACTGAATGTTATATCAATGTACTGAATGGTATATCAATGTACTGAATGGTATATCAATGTACTGAATGGTATATCAATGAACTGAATGTATATCAATGAACTGAATGGTATATCAATGAACTGAATGGTATATCAATGAACTGAATGTTATATCAATGAACTGAATGGTATATCGATGAACTGAATGGTATATCAATGACTAAATGGTATATCAATGAACTGAATGGTATATCAATGAAGAGAATGGTATATCAATTATCTGAATGGTATATCAATGAACTGAATGGTATATCAATGAACTGAATGGTATATCAATGAACTGAACTGTATATCAATGAACTGAACGGTATATCAATGAACAGAATGGTATATCAATGAACTGAATGGTATATCAATGAACAGAATGGTATATCAATTATCTAAATGGTATATCAATGAACAGAATGGTATATCAATGAACAGAATGGTATATCAATTATCTGAATGGTATATCAATGAACAGAATGGTATATCAATGAACTGAATGGTATATCAATGAACTGAACTGTATATCAATGAACTGAATGGTATATCAATGAACAGAATGGTATATCAATGAACTGAATGGTATATCAATGAACAGAATGGTATATCAATGAACTGAATGGTATATCAATGAACAGAATGGTATATCAATGAACAGAATGGTATATCAATGAACAGAATGGTATATCAATGAACAGAATGGTACATCAATGAACAGAATGGTATATCAATGAACTGAATGGTATATCAATGAACAGAATGGTATATCAATGAACTGAATGGTATATCAATGAACTGAACTGTATATCAATGAACTGAATGGTATATCAATTAACAGAATTGTATATCAATGAACTGAATGGTATATCTATGAACTGAACTGTATATCAACAACCAATTCAAATGTTCAAGGCAGGGATTCCGAACACAGTGGAGGTCAAAGTAGGAGAAGTGGAAGCGAACCTTGGACATTACAGATAGCCGTTCTTTACAGAAGACTATTGCTTTCTACACTCTTGTATTACAGATGATTATTGCTTTATACGCTTTTGTATTACAGATGATTATTGCTTTATACGCTCTTGTATTACAGATGATTGTTGCTTTCTACGCTCTTGTATTACAGATGATTATTGCTTTCTACGCTCTTGTATTAACTAACTTCTCTAAATGTTGTACCTGAGACTCTCAGTCGGCAGCTGAGCAAACATGCTGCTCGGCCACCATGCCCTATAATTTACATATCATAGCTAATTATAAATTAAATTAACATTATAAAAGGAATTGTAAGTGACATTTGTTCAAAAGTTGGGATTTGAGAATGTATATAATTTGTCCTTTCTAGTTTGAAATTTATTTTACTAGATGAAAATAAACCGTTTGAAACGGGCGAGGGATGTAAGTGCTACACCATAATCTAACTGCAAACGGGTAAAATACGCGCTAGCTGCGCCAATGACATACTTCAACAATAGATGAGATCATTTTGAATTTGATGATGTCGCCAATGGCATACTTCAAAAATAGAGTAGAGATACATGTCTGAATTTGATGTTGTAGAGATAATCATTATCACAATAAATACGAATTGTAAAGTTTTTATAATAACATAATTTATTATGTTCATGTATATGTAAAATTAGCCATGTGAAAATAATCCATCCCTAACGTGTGCTTTGTTGACTGATCAGTCACATCTACTCTAGAGGATCATGACGGACGTCAATTTTTTTGCATTCATGAAATAAGCCCCACAGCCCAGCCCAGGTTATGACTTTGCTAACGTCCGATGTGTGAGAAAAGTGTTGGATTTTAAAGGGAAGCTCGGAGATAGCAAAAAGTATAGTTTACAATTATATATTTCATCATCATTGATTCTTACACTCACTTTTTACTGCTCTATAAATAAACCCATGGCATTGGTGCGCACTGTAATAGATGGGTTCCATAAAGTTAATTTTTTAGGTTGTTACAAAAATGTTAACCAAATTGTAATTTGTGTGGGTTTATTTCATTTCAAATTACTTTCTACGTCATTAAATTTTAGTATTGGAAATTGTTTTTCACGTTAGCAATGCACCACCAAACACCAGTGCTTTTGTATTTAATATGAAATTAAAATTGTTCTTTACCAAACTTACTTTGGATGATTAACAATAAGAATATTTTTTTTCTTAGAAAACATCTTTATTAATATATAATATATATTTTAAGGAATCCTAATGATAGTTCATTTTTTTCTTAGTTCTTTGTATGAACTTAAGATAAAAAAATGTATAGAACCATAACATTCCAAGGACAAAATAGATTAAAAAATAGTATTTATTTTGAATTTAAAACAAACTATAATATGTATATATTTATTTTAACATATGTGCTTACTTTACTGTTTGAGCAACAAATCTACATACAGCACTCATCCGTTTTTTTTGGAATAGAGAACCAGTCTATTTCATTCAAGTGCTATGTCACTTGATCTCGATCCCTATAAATAGGGATACAATGTCAATGAAATGTTAGGATTCTCTTACTACATATAAGTCCCTAGTCCAATACCAACAAACTCATTTCACAGATTTGTACAATAATTAGTAAAAATCTCTACTTTATAGTTGACACACATTCTACAGTAAACTTGACTTTGTTATCTACACAAATAAATACTTAATATTTTGCATAAAATGGTTATACGTAGCTTGAAAGGACGCTACTAAACAACGCACGTGACGCTAAAATGTTTTCGTAAGCGAAAAAAATAATACAAAATCATATCTAATGGCAGTTTGATTAAATTTTAAAAAAAGAAAATAGTTGCAGTGTTATGTCCAGGGATAACTCAATCAGAAAAAGAAGAAAAGAGTCGTACAGGGGTTAATTAGAACTAAAGTAACAGTGGACGAGGAGAGGTGCACTAGCAATAAGTTATGTTCTCAATGATGTTTTAAAACCATGCCGCGCCACTCCAACAGTTTGACTTATGAAAAACGAAGCTGATCGAGAGTAGGAATCCATATCGAAGATTTCGATGGAATCAATATATATAATTCTCTTCATGGGACCATGCGAGACAAGCTGCAAGTATGTGCAACCGAGCATGACGAATGACCCTCGCTGGGATCAACCAATGTATCGAGACCAACAATGCTCCTTGCGTTTCACTTGCATTGCTCCTTCACAGAAAATGTGAGATTCGTAGTGTACTGGTTATCACGTCTGCCTCATGCGGGAAAGGTCCTGGGTTCAAGAACCCAGCGAAGACATTGTTTTTTTTTAAATTTTAAAAATGACTGTGCCGTTCTTTTACCCCTTTATTGCCAAGGCTAGCTCACCCGCGGCGTAGCATACGCCGCTAATGAGTTAGTGATGGGTGAAGACTTCCTAAAAGACACAGTTGTCAAAATGGGGTGGGTGGGTGCAAACGACTGAGAGTGAATGATAAGAAGGAACTCTGGAGAGACCCACGGCTTAGCCTACGCCGCAAACTTGCTCATCATTGACAGTGCAAAGTATGGTTGGGGGGTGAGAGTGCAGACACAAAAAGCAGCACCAGGTAAATATAAAATAGAGTAAACGTGAAAACATTCACACTGAGGTTTTTGACACGCGCCTCATATTTAATACTACTATCCCTTAAACATAAACTGTGATTTGCCGACCCTAGTGAGGGCTAGTCACATTTAGGGTTGTTAATTGCGTGTTTTTGTTGTATTTTATTTTTAGTGTTTTTTTTTGAAAACAGACTATTGATCATGTAACTCCGATTTTAAACCGATTATCGCCTTATAGCTGACTTCATAGAAATTAGGGGTGAACCCAATTTCGTCTGTAAATGTTTCGAAACCAACAATGAGTTGGCAGTTAGCCCCCCCCCCTCCCTCAACCGACGTTCACTCGCATTGTTTTGATTTCTTCATGCTGTAGTTTGTGTCCGTTCTTTCTCCACTTTCTTTGCACTCTGCATGAGCATGTCTACGCCGCGGGGCGTCCAGTATATTAATAACTAACGTCTTTTATTTAGTTTCTGTAGCTTAAACTGTGTATACGTGTTTCTGTACTTATTTTGTTTAGTTTTAGATATAATATTTATAAAATAAAGATAAACGTCGCAGCATTCTATACTGTTTAATGATGGAAATGGAAAATGTTTTACACATTAGGGATGCACCGCAAAGCACCGGTAATGTTGTATTTAATATGAAATTTAAAATGTTCTTTACCAAAATTACTATGGACGATTGATCTTAAGATTTTTTTCTTTAAAACAATGTAAAAATATAAATATAAATATATATATATTTAAATATATATATAATATAATTTATATGTTTATGACTTTTAATATTATGATTTGTTTTACTTAGGTTGTTTTTTTTAAGTTAAGTCAAATAAAAATACATAGAAACATACATTTTGAAGCACAAAATTGATTTTAAAATTGTATTAATTCCAAATTTGAAAAAAAACTATATAATTTATATATTTACTTTACCATATATGCTTACATAACTGTTAAAGCAAAGTACGTTAGTTCCTCACTAACGTTAGACGAAAACCAGTCTATTTTCTTTAAGTGTTATGTCACTTAATATCGATCCCTATAAATATGAATATAATTTCTGTCCATGTGAACGATTCTCCTACCAAAGATAAAGCCTGACTCCAAATTTAAACAATATTATTTCCCTGGTTTATGCCATTATGCTTAAAAACTTACAAATATATAGACAAAATTTAGTGTATAATAAACTTGCATTTCTTGTCGTTAAGAGTAGATTCTCTTTAGCTGTAAAACTGAGTAAATGGAAAAAAAGTCTTTGTCCAAAATAGTACCAGGAATATCGTTTTCAGTTAGAACAATTACACTATTATAAACACACTATTGCCATTCAAGTTTGAAAAAAAAAGAGTTTGGTCCGGCATTCTCAAAATAAGGTTTGACATGACGAGTTACGACGTTTTCCATTCTTAGAATCTTATCTTACCTGTCAATGACGCTCCTTCTTTCTATACAGAAGATTATTACATCTTAGAAATGACAAGTTCTATTATTGGTTATAAGGCAATGACCAAGCTAACCAAACGTTGCGATGGGTGACATGATTGTGTATGTCCAGTAAAGTGTGTGATGTACCGTACATTTTACCAAATATGTGGTAGAAGGCAGGGGACACTGTTACACAATATGTGTTAGAAGTCATGGGACACTGTTACCCAATATGTTGTAGAAGGCAGGGGACACTGTTACCCAATATGTGGTAGAAGTCAGGGGACACTTTTACCCAATATGTAGTAGAAGTCAGGGGACAAGGTTACCCAATATGTGGCAGAAGTCAGGGGACACTGTTACCCAATATGTGGTAGAAGTCAGGGGACACTGTTACCCAATATGTGATAGAAGTCAGGGGACACTGTTACCCAATATGTGGTAGAAGTCAGGGGACACTGTTACCCAATATGAGGTAGAAGTCAGGGGACACTTTTACCCTATATTTGGTAGAAGTCAGAGGACACTGTTACCCAATATGTGGTAGAAGTCAGGGGACACTGTTACACAATATGTGTTAGAAGTCATGGGACACTGTTACCCAATATGTTGTAGAAGGCAGGGGACACTGTTACCCAATATGTGGTAGAAGTCAGGGGACAATGTTACCCAATATGTGGTAGAAGTCAGGGGACACTTTTACCCGATATGTAGTAGAAGTCAGGGGACAAGGTTACCCAATATGTGGTAGAAGTCAGGGGACACTGTTACCTAATATGTGGTAGAAGTCAGGGGACACTGTTACCCAATATGTGATAGAAGTCAGGGGACACTGTTACCCAATATGTGGTAGAAGTCAGAGGACACTGTTACCCAATATGTGGTAGAAGTCAGGGGACACTGTTACACAATATGTGTTAGAAGTCATGGGACACTGTTACCCAATATGTTGTAGAAGGCAGGGGACACTGTTACCCAATATGTGGTAGAAGTCAGGGGACAATGTTACCCAATATGTGGTAGAAGTCAGGGGACACTTTTACCCGATATGTAGTAGAAGTCAGGGGACAAGGTTACCCAATATGTGGTAGAAGTCAGGGGACACTGTTACCTAATATGTGGTAGAAGTCAGGGGACACTGTTACCCAATATGTGATAGAAGTCAGGGGACACTGTTACCCAATATGTGGTAGAAGTCAGGGGACACTGTTACCCAATATGTGGTAGAAGTCAGGGGACACTGTTACCCAATATGTGGTAGAAGTCAGGGGACACTGTTACCCAATATGTGGTAGAAGTCAAGGGACACTGTTAGACTCAGATCATGTTAGAAGGCGTCCCATTTCATGTCACGAAGATTGCGCCCATCTTTGAACTCAGTGGAAGGGAGGGAGGGGCAATCCTATGTTCACACGTAATACACAAGTGATCTGTGGACAGCTCTTAAGTTATCAATATTGTGTCCTTGGTTGTGCATCGCTTGATTTACATGGACAAAAAGTAATCCGATATTTTGAGGTATTACAAAAGTAGCTCGTCCGAAGCCGGAATTCCCAGCAAAAATGCTTATTAAAATTAACAATAAGAAAATAGCTCATAAAAAGTAATAATCACTCCTAAACAACAAAAGCTCGATATAAATAGTAATATTGCTATTACTATTAATAGGCCTACTACTGTTGTATTATAATATACGTATATTACTTATACCGGTAATATTGACGGCTTGCTAAATGATCATAGGCTTTAAAGAGTAAATATTTTATAAAATTAAAAGTCAATGCTAATAATTATAATTATTCTAGAAATCACTGTGTACAACAGAACTTATGACGTCATTTAACAATTTTAACAAAATGCGAGTTACTTTCAAAAACAAAATTCAAACAATTTTTTATATATTTTTTTCTTTTTAGTTTTAAATATTTTACAATAATTTTAAAAAAAAATAAAATTAGAGTTAGTGATTCTTTACTTCATCCAAATTTTAACGTAGACTACATAATTTTTACACAAAAAAGTTTTTAAAATATAAATGTACAAATGGGCACAAATTTGGTCGATAAATAGGAAGACAAACCCTTTATGACAGTGTTACATTGACGTGCATAAATTGTATTTCCCGTCAGAGCTGCACCACAAAGCACCGCTGCTGATGAATTCAATATGAAGTTTTATTTGAAATAAAGTTAGATTGCAAATTTTATACATAACTATTAATACCTCTATTATAACCTTATTGTAGGTATAATTTATTTTCAATGGGGCAGTGAGTAACTAACTTATGTTTGAGAAATGTTATATTGTGTTTAAACTAATCTGTTTTTTACCAATAATAAATTTAAGGTAAAAAAAATATTTTTGAATCACTAATATTTAAATTTTTTTAAACAACACAATCTATTTACAATAGGAAATATAGATGTTTTGTTCTTAATAATACCGCTGGAATTGTGTTTTGGCGAATTATTGTCTTTCAAGTGGCATGCCACTTGACTTCGAGCCTAATTTAATAATTCAATGAAACATTAGGTTTCTCATATCAATCATTCAGTGAATCAAATTTCAACAAACTGCTGTACATGTTTGCACTAAATATTTTAGTAGTTTTTTAAAGAAGTAAAATTCAGAGTGCAAACAAACTTGTACTAACTTTACGCCTTTGTACACATGACTTCATATTTACTGATTACTTTATCATAATTGATTTTATATTTCTAATCGTTTCTTCGTCGTCATGTCCGATTTATCATTATATCTACAATGGTCTGGCAGTTAAGGATGTAAGAGTGACAAAAATTATATCGGACTTTCAATTTTCAAATAATTTCCTCTCCTGTATTATGGATCCGTCGTGCCATTTTGACGTGAAATATATATGCATAATCCTTTTCAATATCATATTTTTACACTTTTCAGGAATCAAAAACTGAAAAGATGGGTTTTCGACGCTCCCCAAAACCATCGAGTCGTGTGGGCAGGACCTCCCGCCTTGGGAGTTACCGAATAAATTATTATAGTCCTATTGGCTCTTTGTGACAGATTCATTAAGCCCACTCAATTTATCACTAGAATAAAACTTGTCTAGAATAAAAATAAATCTAACATTTTTTTAATTGGTACCAAGCAGAAAAACAGAGAGAACAAATGAAACGTAAAAGGATGTTGTAATTCTTTGTTATTAAACATGAACACTGAAATGTTACCAATATTTTTTTCCAGAGATCAAATAAGCAGGGAGAGAGATAATAAAGAGTAGTACAAACCGAGCTGGAGGGGCGAACACAGAGAGGTCACAGTAGAAAGAGAGGGAAGTGCGAACACAGAGAGGTCTAAGTAGAAAGAGAGGGAGGGGCGAACACAGAGAGGTCACAGTAGAAAGAGAGGGAGGGGTGAACACAGAGAGGTCACAGTAGAAAGAGAGGGAGGGCGAACACAGAGAGGTCACTGTAGAAAGAGAGGGAGGGGCCAACACAGAGAGGTCACAGTAGAAAGAGGGAGGGGCGAACACAGAGAGGTCACAGTAGGAAGAGAGGGAGGGGCGAACACAGAGAGGTCACAGTAGAAAGAGAGGGAGGGCGAACACAGAGAGGTCACAGTAGAAAGAGAGGGAGGGGCGAACACAGAGAGGTCACAGTAGAAAGAGATGGAGGGGCGAACACAGAGAGGTCACAGTAGAAAGAGAGGGAGGGGGGAACACAGAGAGGTCACAGTAGAAAGAGATGGAGGGGCGAACACAGAGAGGTCACAGTAGAAAGAGGGAGGGGCGAACACAGAGAGGTCACAGTAGAAAGATAGGGAGGGCGAACACAGAGAGGTCACAGTAGAAAGAGAGGGAGAGGCGAACACAGGGAGGTCACAGTAGAAAGAGAGGGAGAGGCGAACACAG
This sequence comes from Ampullaceana balthica, assembly GCA_944989445.1. Taxonomy (NCBI): domain Eukaryota; kingdom Metazoa; phylum Mollusca; class Gastropoda; family Lymnaeidae; genus Ampullaceana; species Ampullaceana balthica. The sequence goes on from CALYLW010002513.1 coordinate 83,131, forward strand.
AGAGGTCACATTAGAAAGAGAGGGAGAGGCGAACACAGAGAGGTCACAGTAGAAAGAGAGGGAGGGGCGAACACAGAGAGGTCACAGTAGAAAGAGAGGGAGAGGCGAACACAGAGAGGTCACAGTAGAAAGAGAGGGAGAGGCGAACACAGAGAGGTCACATTAGAAAGAGAGGGAGAGGCGAACACAGAGAGGTCACAGTAGAAAGAGAGGGAGGGCGAACACAGAGAGGTCACAGTAGAAAGAGAGGGAGGGGCGAACACAGAGAGGTCACAGTAGAAAGAGAGGGAGGGGCGAACACAGAGAGGTCACAGTAGAAAGAGAGGGAGGGGCGAACACAGAGAGGTCACAGTAGAAAGAGAGGGAGGGGCGAACACAGAGAGGTCACAGTAGAAAGAGAGGGAGGGGCGAACACAGAGAGGTCACAGTAGAAAGAGAGGGAGGGGCGAACACAGAGAGGTCACATTAGAAAGAGAGGGAGGGGCGAACACAGAGAGGTCACAGTAGAAAGAGAGGGAGAGGCGAACACAGGGAGGTCACAGTAGAAAGAGAGGGAGAGGCGAACACAGAGAGGTCACATTAGAAAGAGAGGGAGAG